>JAWWEQ010051388.1:0-74434 GCA_035583055.1 Torymus tubicola | reverse complement strand
CCTACCTATTAAATTAGAATATAGTAACTATAACGCTCTAATGATTCCTCTCCAAATTGCACATAATTATCAAGAACATCTTAATCAATTAATGAACTGATAATGGTCATTCATTTTATTTTCGATTACAAAACTTAATATTAATTGCTAAAAAAATGTATAAAATATCATCGTTCACTCGATGCACGTCTAATTAAAAAAAAGAAAATCAGCAATTCAAATACTACGGGAAAATATCGCACCGATCTATATCACCCAATTTCCCTCGCTCGTGTATATCTTATCACTTTACAACCGCATGCGAGTATACGTGTAGATATACGCGTATGTACTACGAGCGCGCGAGGTTCTTAGCACCATCGTAGCGCATAGTATTGATTCGATCCTAAACTCCGAAACTACTCCGACTGAGTGAGTACTCACGTGTATGTGTATCTCGTGTTCTCGCTAAATTCTCACGTATATACTCCACAAGGCAAAATATACATACCACGTTAAAAAAAGAGAGCGAATAAATCCGGTCACCTACCACGTCTTATTCCGTGTGGCACTCGACGGTTTTAAAGTTTTAGCGGTGATCCGCGGGAATTTGGTATATTATATATATATGACGATTCGGCAATATTATTAAACGAGGGTGAAAGCTTTTAGGTATGTTTACAATGGTATAGATGTGTTTTAATAATAACATATATACGTATGCGAATAATTGTATTTTATTTGTATTAAATAAATAGCAAAGGATAGATGAATATATTACGTAAAAAATTTTTTTAAACTTACAATGTCGAATATCTCAGCTAATACGAAATAGTATAAAATCTACTTGAGAATGAGTTTGTTGGTACTGAGGTACTATTTCTCTTGTTTCTTTTCAACTAATTAAATGATCGGCTTTCCCTCTTAATGTGATTGTGACTTTAGCCAATATAGAATGTACAATAATTAAATGGTTATTCAGCTACCCAGACGAAAATTGACAATCGAAACCGATTAAATTTATTTAAATCCAATTAACATAAATTAATTTCATTACCATATATATAATTAAATTAATTCCAATGATTTGTACTAAATTGTATATCAGTTTTGGCAGAACAGATCAATTAAAAATAAATAGATTTAAAAATAATCGACACAAGATGAAATATATATATCTGCTATTCAATGTAAAATAACGATGAAGTTATCTATTACGTGTTCACAAAAGTTTGCACCAGTTTGCACCCACTTGGATTTCGTACATATAGCAGTGTCGGACGTGCAACGACCGCAATTCCGAAAAATGCGGCGCTTCATACACACACCCACATACACACACACACACACGCACACACACACCGGGTGTGAGTTGGTTTAGAATTTTTCACTGGATTCGTTATCCGGTTCCGGAAACCGAATGTTTCTGGTTTTGATAGATGGTGTATATAGAAACATAAATTTTTATTTTTTCTTTCAATTCCGTATGTTTCACTATTTAGAATATATATTCTTGTACAATTATATATTAAAAAATTATTTCTTGTATTATTATTTACTATTATTTACTATTAAAAAAATCAATAACTTTTTCCATTTTCGAAATAGTTTTTCAAACATTTTCCAGCCATTTTACGGTGTTTTGCCTAGAAAATATTCGAAACATCGTTTCAATCTAAATTGAAGAAAATTCAGTTCACATGACTAACCCAATAAACCAAAACTCCAAAAAAATCATTCCCACTAATTACAATAGAAAAAGTATCGACACTCAAGAAACGTCATCGCGCTCGTATAACCATGACACGCAACCACTTGTTATTCCTGAACCGGGGCGTGTCTGATTAGTTCTCTATACTCACCCTCTCTAATCGGATAGCGCATCATTCATTCCGCACTTCGTGGTGTTATCTCGCTCTCTGTGTGTACGCGATGTATAGTAGACACACGCGCGGGTATACAGTTACATCCTATACGTATGGATATATAGTAATGAAAGTGGCTTTATTTTCAATAGCGCGCACAGTGTGAGGTCTTCGTTAGGACTGGATTGTGGGTGAATTTCGGTTTGATTGTATGGGTATTGGCTGGCGATATGAAGGTACGGATAATAGGGTTTAAACAAAAAAAAAAGAATTTCACAGTTTTCAATTGACCTTCTGTTATATTTTCACACGTGTAGGTTTTAATCTATGGTACGAAATACCGTATTGTTCTGAAACATGCTTAATTTTAGTTACTCCACTAAAACAACTTTGAAATTTAATTATTTTTAACGCAGAGTTTGAAAATTTTAATTAAAAAACAATTCTAACTATTCGAATAAAGATGCATTGGTATGCAAACTGCAATCACAACCTTCTCAGTTGGAAATAATTTTGTGTATAATAGAAATAGAAGTTAACAAAAAAAAATTATGAATAGGGTAAAAGGCTTTATTATTCTATTAAAATTCTTTTTATAATAAATAAGTTTGTTCATTATAAGAGAGTTCTTAAAACTCCAAAAGTGCCCTTTTTTAAGAAAAAACTTTAATTCAAATCAAGTTCTTTGAAATTTGAAGTAGGTAAAAAGCTCTTGGCTTAGAATTCCTTACACGAGTATAAAATTACAAGGTGCAGCTCTATTCTACAAGCTAAGAGAATGGAATTCCTGCTTTTTTACTTGTTGTGATCTACGGGTTTGGCATTTATACAACGATTTATAAAATATGTACTATTAAATTTTAACAATAGTTAGAATTATAATTAAACTAAAAAATTAGTTACTTGAATAAATATAAATGATTGCTAAATATGTAAGAATATCAAATTAAACGACTAAAAAGTCATACACAAATTTTAGACACATATTTGTTTAAACTAAAATTATTGTTCTATTTTATCAAGTGCTAACTACTAAAACAAAGAAATATTTTTCTGACTAAGTATACATAGAAACTCGCATACTTTCATACGTACATAAATTGCGCGCATGCATATACACACGCGGAGGCTAAATAAGTTTCCTCGAAAACTGCGAAACACCAACGATAAAAATAGCATTCTTTTTATAATTCCCAGTTATTTACGCAGTAGTTCTCCAACATTTTCGTACAACAATAACCCAAATCATAAAGACCAAAATTATCCCCTTAAATTCGACTCATATATAACCACACACACACACACAACGCATTTACTGTGTACCCATCGGTGACACGACCGCATCCTTCCGAAACTTTTGGTCGTGTGTGATCACTGCGCATCGCGCTAATCCAAATAGCTATATATACTCACATACTGGTCGGAAACTTTCGGTCCGTTAGTACAATTCTAGCGTGCTATACTACAGCTGGGAACCGAGAGAGAGAGCCGCGATATACGCCCAACGCTCGTTATCTTAAACCCGCACGGTCAATATCCGTATCTGTTGGTATGTTTATGTGTATGTGCGATGAACATACATGCGTATAGTATATGTACGTAGTTAGAGTAAGAGCGATACGTTAGTGAATTAGCAGATGGGTATGGACGATGGGAGTGATGGATTTATGGTATTCCGATGACTAGGGTTAAATGTGTATATACATATGAATTAACATTTTATAAGCATTTTATGATATTAAGAGATTTTTTTAAAGTATTTGTACATGTTTTTTTATAAACAATGATATTTTTTATGTAATTTACGTTTTTTAGTTTAAACAGTTTACATTACAAATACAATCGAAATATCGTACAGAAAGATTTTCATTGATATTTAATAAGTAAAGGGAAATGCATGCCATCATGCAATCCTTATGCGATATTTGAATTTTGAGGTCGTGGAACATTTAAAGTCAAATACAGATAAAAATGTGACAATAAGTAGAAAACTCACTATTTTATCGGGCAAACAGTAGTAGAAACTATATAATAAATAACTTCGAATATTTCCTTTCCGATGCTTGAGCAAATATTTTTTTGGTTTTGTTAGTTCTACAATTTTTCGATTAACATTGTATCTGGAAACATAAAGTCTTTTTTTTTTAAGTCTCCTTATATTTATTCAATCCTTTTCTAATATCAACGAGTAATTCATTACTTATGGGAATTGATTTAACTTTTAAATCGAACAATTCAAAAATACAAAATTTTTACTTCGGATACACCGTAAACTTGCCAATTTAACACTTCAGCAGCTATTATAACAATGGCAAGCGTAACAATAATATTTCATTATAAAAGCAAATCAGTCGCCTCTGAAATTCTAAAATACATTATCCATTGTATCATTTCTCCTTCACGGATCAAATTCCCTCACAGCACAGTTTCCCTTAAAAAAAAAAACTTCAATCATTCTCGATTCCAACTGCATCATTCCCCGTATCTCTCTCCACCTTCCATGATAAATCTCCTCGTCTCTTCTCTCACTCTCTGCCTTTCATTCTCTCCTCCTCTAAATCTCTCTTTCTCTCAGCTCGCTCGCAGCCATCATTCTCGATTTATCCAGCGCGCGCGTCCTTATCTCGCGCGCAGTTTTCATCCATCTTACTTTGTATTGTTTCGCGCGCGCTCCTGTTGCGAAGATCTATTTTTACGCGTTCGCGAGTGAGAGGAACGCAACGTAGTCGGGAAATAGATTCCGGAATCGCCGCGTCGCGAGTGCAATTATTGTCGGTCTTTCAAGGTGGCTGTCGGTGTAATTGTATCAGGGAAGGGAATTGATTATCGCAGGGGTAGACATAACGTGGAGGTGAAATTAATTTCTGATTTATTTTGAGATGAGGGGAGGGTCGCCGCTGTGAGATTAGGTTGGGATGTGTAAAAAATGTTTTTATAAAAAATACGTAAGTGTGGATAATAATGTTCTAGATTTTTAAAGAAATGGAATTCTTGATGTAGAATATTTAAATTTTTGGATCATTCTTATCGTAGTAAAGATAAATTATTCATAAATTATTATATATGCTATAGATATATATCGTTGTAAAATTATGCATAAATCTTTAATGACGAATTTTGTAATGCTTTCATGAATAATTATTTTGTGAAAAAATATATTCTACATAGAATATTTTGTTGATATATATATATATATATATATATATATATATAAGGATTAATAGAACTTGAATTGTAATTAATAAATCAATTCATCGATTTCAGTAATGTTTATTAAATTCCATTAATATTTTCATAAATAAATTTGCCAAATAAAGTTTAAAATATGTTAACGATAAAAGATCAATCCTAAGTTATCCTCAAAAAATTAATGGTATAATTTAACTAGCAAAATACGATCCATTATAAAAACTTTTCAGAATCGAGCAATTTTCCATAATTCTAAATCAAATCGTCAAACCTCTTTCATCTCGCAATCTTCACTGACGCTCCTCGACGTCGATCGCGAATAAAAAAAAGTCGTCGAGTAGAACCTCGCTGCCGCAAATCACAGGGGTAAATAATCCATTGAGGAGGAAGAATGAGGGAAAATCACTGGGAAATTATTCCAATTTTCGCGATATCACTTGTTGGATCGAACTCGGCCGAGTTCCTTCTTCAGCCTCCCCGTCTGCCTGGGGACTCGAGAGTAGAAAGCTCGGCAAATAAATTCGGTCGCTCGACGCTGCGTCTGTTGAGGATTACGATTCTCCCGGATTGTCTTTTAAGAGGAAGAGAGAGAAAGAGAGAGAGAGAGAGAACCTAGTAGACGATCGAGTTGATGGAAGAATCGAGTATGAGAGTAATGAGATGTTCCGAGTTTGGAAGACTTTTTGTTTTTAAAGATATAGAAAGGGAAAATTCGAGTAGAGTAAGTCTTAAGTTTTCCTTCGACGTGACGAGTAATACTTGAACGAAATTTGTGAAAATTTAATTGCCGAAGGGTTCCAAAAGTAATATACTTCAATTCGATTATTTTAATATCGTAAATTTGGTACAAATGAATTTCTAATAAAGGATATTGAATAACTTTTTTGTAAAATGAATATTTGAAATATCTGAAATATATCATTTATGATATTTCGTGAGAAAATTTTACTTTTAAAGCCCATTGAGTACGGAAACCTTTATCAAAATAGCATATCAATAATTTCAAGATATATAACCACGAGAGGATAATAATTACACACAAATTACAAAATTCTCCAGGAAACGTTAAAAAAATAAGAAAATCTCCTAACATTCCTCAAGCATACCTTATATCAAGTTATCTTACCTGCCGACATGTATATACCCAGCAATTTCACTCAAACGCGCATTTGGATTAACAAACTCGATCGACTTGCTCGATAACAAGTCGAATAAATTATCCGCAGACCTACTCACTAAGCGCTCCAGAAGTTATAATTATTGTAGCATTAGATAAGCCCGGAGCAATTAATGTGCGCGCGCGCGTCTCTCCTCTACTACATATATACGCGCGTCGCGCGAGCGCGTACACGAGGTTTTACGCCGAACTTGTAATAAGGGAGTTACTATAGCGTAGGGTAAACTTCTCCACTCTTAATCAACTGACGACTAGCAGCTGTACGTTATACACCGTAAGTGCGCATGTATATATCTATGTATGTGTGTGTGTGAGGGGAGGTTCCGAGAAGTTTAAACTGGCGTGTGAGGAAGAAAGAAAATACACAAATGCTATGCTGAATATAATTTATGTAAAGATACGTAGATGTTTCTTTGCTCCAAATGGGTTTTTAACGATGAAGTATTTTGGTAGGTATTAAATTGGTACTTTGGTAATTTAATGAAGAATAGCTGTACCACCGTAATGTAAAGAATTAAAGATCGTTTTTAACTAAAATAATATATATTTATAGATTAGTGAAAAAAATACTATTAAAATGTTATTATAATTATTAATGTACAACCATCGTATCCGAAACACTTTTGTACACGAATAAATATTTGGTAAGCTTTTTAGAGGCTTTGTAAAATATTTAACGAAAATTGAAGTTTTCTATTTACAAGAGTATATGTTAGTAAGAAAAAATATGATAGCACGGCGATTATATCCTGAAAAATTAAACATTCTTACTAAATTTCCGTACTTGCTCACGAATTTTATTCACTTTTACATTATTGTATTAAACGCAATTAAAAAGTTGCGTTAACTGTATACTGCGAAGGAACATCGAGACTGGAACTCTAATTTACAAGAACACCGAGGCGCGCAGGCGAAGAGGAGCAATTCATTGTGCAGTAAATTGGAAATTGAGCGTCCTCGCAGTTCGTTATAAAACTGATTAATTGCTGCTTCTATTTCAATGAGTGAAACAAGCATTTTCCGTAATTTTCTATTCTTCTGATTATCAAAATGAAGGAGCGAGCTCGTATATTAATTTCATCGAAATTATAATTATAATTTTCAATGAAAATAGTTGGATGAATTTTCATTTAAAATTTGAAATGAAGTGTCACGTACACGCACAGGATTGCGATTTTGTCAGACATAAAATTACTAAAATAGATTTCCCTCCTTTATCGAGGACATGTGCATCAAATAAAATATTTATCAATAGTACTCTATTTACGGAGTGAAAATCATTAACTATACTTGAAGATAATGAAGCTCGTTAGAACAAGAGCTTTTACATTCGTCACTGCGTGCGAATTGACGTCATGAAAAAGTATATCCAATGAGATTAAATGTAAGTTTAATATTAGTGTAAAACAAAGCTCTTTTTAATTCACTACAAGACAGCCTTGACAAATTTAATATTTTCCTTTTAGATGTTTTAATACAATATTGATGAAATTGTCAATACCAGTAGTGGTAAATATCACGTTACTTCAAACACTTTCTACTGTTAGTGACATGGGCGTACTACTTTATTGTTTTCAATCTTACTTTCTTCAATATCAGTTAATTATTCTATGAATCATATGCGGTATGACATCTACAACCGATTTCACCGCTACCAACTATTGGCACTTCTTAATTAAAATGTTATCAATGCGTAACTAAACATCCATACATCGATTCTTACAAAACCATCCCCAAAATTTAATTTCCATCCCCATTTTCTTTACTAAACCCAAATCTTCATAAGAACACAAATTTATCTGAGAAATTTCAAAGCACACATCAAGCCATCATCAAGTCCGTCGACCGCAGCGAGGCCAAACGCGAAGCCCTATACATAAACAGTAGAGCGAGTGACGCGGAGATTGTTGCACTCTCGTACAGCAGGCCGCTCGTTTCTCGCTTATGTATATTTCGCTCGTTGCAACCTTCACACTGGATGATATATACCAGTGTTGCCAGCGCGTGTGCGTGCCTGTCGGTCGTAACAACTTGGCAGCACGGCTATAACGTACCCCCGGGGTTTACGGCAATTGTAAACTGATCTCGCGAAAGCAAGTGCAGTGTTGTTTTTCTTCGCTCGTGGTGAATACCAGTGTAGTGGCTACAACACGTTGCACGATGTGGTGTAATGCCATAGCTCTGATGGTATTGTATGTAGAATAGAAGTTGGACAGTTGGAAGAGCGAGCTAAACGAGTAAAGGGATATTGGAGGGAATTGTGATGGTGCTTATCGGGATATGGAAATTAAAACAGACGGAAGAGAGCCGAGACTTCATCATACATTTCGAAATGAAAGATAACGTTTGATTAATAAGCTCCCCCGTTAATATCAATCGTATATTTTATCTGGTGATGTATGACCGGTGAGCTTCCTCTTAAAGTAAAATAAATGATGTGCTTGAATTGAGGCGATAAAAAAGATAAATGTAAAAATATATGTAAGCTAATGGAATGTGTTTATACTATATTATGATGTGTTGAAAGAAATTTCTATTAATTAATAATAGAGCTACGGTTTTGCTAATTGCTTTGTAAGAAGTTCGCTAATAATAGCGAAGAAATATTTTTAACCATCTTAATTTGAAGAAAGGAGCAGTCTATAATTCAGTACAAGAACGATTCTTATAGAAGCATTTAATTATTCGTAGGATTTGTAACTCAAATAGATCTTACCTTTTTCGTACATTAAATATTGAGAAATGAAGTATTAATATTCTAAATGAATATTTATTTTAACCAATAGTATATCATGAAATTCGAGGTAAACGTCATCAAGATCACTATTTAAAAATATTCTTCTTGACATATTCTGCACTTTAAAGCATGATGCACGACCGAATCAGATAATTCTAATTGTACGGCTTAGAATGTTAATGATCGCAATAATTAAAGGTTGTGCGAAAAAAAAATAAGAACAGATGAAGCATGTGCTTTCTTTTCATTTCCTTCAAATGCACGTGAACGGATTCGCTGAGGCATGTCTTGCTCGCTCGATAGATTGACTAAGTTTCGCCCAGGATCCACTTGGCGTTGAGAAGAGGGGCGGCAATTGTTCAAGGCTGCAGGAGAAAGGTGCACGCAAATTCGTCCGGCTTCTTCTTATAATTAAAGCCCGCGCGCGTGAGGTGAATTCGAAATCTGAGTGCTGGTATTACCTTATTGAGTAGGTGTACGAGAACGAAAGGTAAAGTGTGCGCGGTAACTAAATGCATTGTGGCTGACTTGCAAATAGATTTTTTTATCAACTTGTGAATGGAAGTTCTTATTGGTAATCGGAGAGTGAATTAGAATCAGAAAGTAACCCTTTCGGGATAATACTTATTAAGTAAGTTTATAGTGCTAACGATTATTTTTTAATGCATACTCTTTAAATTTATAATGAATACTTGAAATTGGAAGTTAACATTGATCAATTAAGAGTGTACACTCGAAATTGGAAGTAAAACAAGAACTAGCTCAGCCACGTGTGAGACTTGTGATAGATCCAGATTCGATCCCCACCATTTTAACTGATTTTATGCATTTAATAATACAGTGTTTTGTTTGAAATAAATCTCAAGAAAACAAAATACTTCTATTTAGAAATATATTCACTGAGAAGTTTACAACTACAGTTTAGGTGTTACACTCCACAAAGCACTCACTTCAAAGGTAAACGTTCAGGTTTAGAGTAATATTTTATTTTTTTATTATTACTTTCAATTAAGTGTTTATCTTTTACCCAGTGCACACTCGAGTTGAGAATCTTATTGAGTGTTTATTCTGACAGTAAGCCTGTAAAACTATTTACAAAAAATGAAATGGTATCGTAAATGTAGTTGTAGAATCATAGTAAATATACATTTATTAATGAAATTTTGCAATACTACGAGTTCTAACGTAGATAATGATAATATCTAACATAATTCTTAAAACAAAAGGCGAATAACAATCATTAATTAGCTCTAAAAACTAAGACCGAATAGTTGTCTGAACAACTAGATTTATTTTTCTTGATATTGGAGTTTTAAGAATTTTAAACATTCATAGAACGAACTCAAATATATACACAATTATATATTTAAACAATAATAGATGGATGAGAATTATTACATATGGATTTAACATCGTCAATTTTTTATCACTAATTATGATCAAATATATATTCAACTTAAAATGTGAAAATGTAATTAAATTAAGAAAAATTTTCCAGCTTTATCACTTATCATCCGCAAATCATGAGCATTTCATCTCTTCAAATTTAGTAATTTAATGAGTAAATTTAATAAAAAAGTTATTTTATTAAATTTAATTAATAGGAATGTGGTTAATTACACTACAATTTTGCGAACTCGTTTAATAAACGTCTCTACTGCCGCGGTTGGATTTATATATAGACATTGAAGTAAAATAGCCAAATGTGAAAATTTAATTACGGCAATTGAGGCACGAGCACGTTGAATTTCACGTTAAATGTACATTACTGTTTTAATTTAATCAGGGAAACGTCAAATGTTACACGTTTTGGGATTTTATTTTCATATTAAAAAAAGGGTATAAAATCAGGAAACATACAAAAGGATTTCCGAGAGTTTAACTCGTTAAATTTAATTGCTATTATTTCAAAGCATATTATTCTAATAAAATTAAAATAAACTTTGACGTAAACATACCTTTCTTAGTTTTTTTTTATTCGCAACGTAAAAAAAATTAAACATTTTCATTAGTACGTCTATTAAGGAATCAATAAATCGATTATCAGGTTTGTCACCCGCACAATGACGCGATTAGATAGTATTTCTGTGTCCACAGTAGTCGAAGCTTAGTATAGTCAGACCAAGTCTGTAGAAACTTTCTGTGCTTAAGTATGACAAATTGAGACAGCTATTATTTTCTAAGTTTATTACCAAGATTCCTATTATTAGTATATAATATTCCTGCAGTTATGTTGACATTCAAATGCTTTTAGAGGTGATATTAATTTTGTTATCGTTTTATATCGTAATTGAGTTTTTCATTGTAGTGAAAAAATATAATTATTTTACATGAGCAATATACAGTGTTACGAAATTTTCAAACCCAAATTATCTGCTTTGATACATTTACTGATAAAATTAAATTTTTTTTTATATCAGTACTAATTATCTCAATTTACATTAGTTTCATTTTCATTTATTAACTGACTCTTTATTGAAAATATATGCACGAAATATATTCCATGAAATGATATTTTACATCCAATTGCCGTAACTTTGAATATTTTTTTACACCAATTATTCCACTATTAATTTATTTCATCTTTAACGTTCACGTGTCTAAAGAAAATCTTCGAAAATTCTACATCTTCCTTCAACTTTCATCTCTTACACTTGAATTTTCAAAGGCAATTAATCTCTGATACCTTCCCTTTAAACCACGCCCAAAAAATCCTAATTCACTCTAAAAATTTCAACTTTACCCACTCAAAATCAATCGATCAACCCTACAGAGGGCTCTTTTTCTCCTTTTCTCCACCAAATACGAAAGTCAAAATCATCTTAGATACTTAAGTATGCTTACACTATTCCTATACAGACATCCCTCCCTTTGAATTCCATACGGATTACGTAGTTACGTCTGGCACAGGCACGTGGGAAGTCTAATGAACAGCTCGACTCGTATATCTATAAGCGCGCCGTCGACTTCATCCTACACACATATACATACTCACATAGATACGTCGAGCCCCTCGAGGAACGTCAAAGATTAAGACGTTTGATGGAGCGGCACATGCACATACACATATACACAGACAGACTCGTTGGTGGATGAACCGATAAGAGCTCGATGGATTCGACGTCGAAAACAGCCGTGCGCGTAGGTGTTTACGTGTGTGTGTGTATGCGAGAGAGGGCACGTGTTGCGCAGCACTGAGAGAATGATCGAGTGTATAAGGAGAGAAGAGGGGGGATGAGCCACCCATCAGGAAAGTAATATTGCCCGAGAGACGGTTCTGAAAGGCTATGGTAACGTTTCTGAAATATTTTGTTGATGTCTGACCGAATGAACACATGTTACGGAGTTTATTATAGGGTGCTTGGTTGAAGAAGATTTTTTCTAATAACGTAACTTTGTTATATATTATACAAAGGATGCCGAATCTTCAAGAAACATATTTGCCTATTATTTAAATAGGTTTGTTATAGCAATATTTCAACCATTTTACAAAAAGAATAAGAATATCATGATCAGGGACAATATGTTCAAGAAGAAAAATAATTTATTTACTTATTTTTAAAGAATATCTTACTGTAAAATAAATATTATTTCCCGACTACGAGAAACCACCATAACCTAAACTTTTACAATCAAATATGATTCGCCGATATTCCCCAACCAACTTGTCTCTGCACTTCACCGTCGTCCACTCATCGTTATATCCAAACCGCTCGTTAAATTACCGCACGCCTCAGATGCTCCGACCACAATATCTGACGCGCGTTCCGGCAGATGTCGCTCTTCAAACTTCTGCCAACTGCGTAGCACCACAGCAGAAATTTCGCTTGTCGATCGCGTCCATCTGGCGGCGAAGTCGCCAGGGTGCCGCGCAATTAGGTAGCCTTAAATTTAATCGCACCTTCGTGCTCGCCACGCATTATCGCGCACGAGCCAGCGCTCTTATTTCCTCGCTAGGAGTAGGTTGTGGCAAGTGGATGGAGGTGTAGGAAGGGGAAGAGCAGCCATTTTCGTAGGAGTAAGGGTGGGGGGTTGGATTTTGTGGTCGAGATTCGGATTGTTGGAATGTCCGATTGGAGATATTTCTTTTTTGTCTTTTTGAGGCTGAAAGTCGAGAAAATTTTTCGATACTTTTGAATTTGTTGAAGTAGTTCTAAAATATTTTTATCACAGTTTTATGTAATAGTAACAATTATTGTAAATTTTGGATATTCTATAGTGGTGTTCAACGAAAAGCCTAAGAACATTTTAGGTTTCTGAGTGTATCTTTAAAGGTAAAATAATTTTCAGCCTATTTGCATATGAGGTAGTTTCCTTTACGTAGGATGCTATGTTATAATTACATATCATGTAAATTCTAATTAGTGAGTAAATTAAACAAAATATAATTTATCCTTATCAATTTTTCAAAAAGCAACACCATGCTTAGCATTATGTTTACATGATTTATGAACGTATTTAAAAAAGTAATACACATTTTTCCGCGTCACTTCAGTTTTAACGTATCTTTTTAACATACACTTCTCTTCGAAATATCCAATCAAACCTGACTACTACAAACTCGACCGATAAACCATCACTTTGCTGCAACCCACACATAGCACGTGTGCTGAGAAACAACGCATGCGTGAGACATAAATCCATTACTCCGACTATACGCGTAGGATAGCTTCATGGTAATCACGTGGCAGAGTTAAATTTCGACTGCTCGGTTTACAGTGCACAAAGATAGAAGGGTAATTCAATATCTACGCGCTTCATTATAACGCGCAATGACATGTATACGTAATACGACGTAAATACTAAGGTACTAGAAGATTCGTCATTTGAATTTGTCGCGTTGTATGGAATGGTGTACGTACGATAATTTGCTTGAGCGACGAGTGTCAGGACAGATTACCACGTGTTGTTTTGAAAATAAGGGTTATAGGGATAGAATCTAAAATTAACTCTGAAATTTTACATTCTTAGAGTAGGATTACTGATTTCCATACTTAATAGCTGTATAATTAAATTCTTCTTCTTAGGTATGCTTAAAATACTTTGCAGAGAAAAAATTCAAATTATCATTTTACGCCCTATTATAATTACATTAAATTAACATTCTTATACTCAAAAACACCTTAGTAATTTTATATGTTCACACCATACCGTGAAACTGAATCGAAACTCCAAAATAGTTTCCTATTTATCCTTTATTACAAAACAATTACTGAAATAACGCTGCACAAAACCTTTTTGAAAGAAAACCGAGACTGCCATCCAATACTTTCAAATCTCATCGCCAACCTTACCGCAAATCCCATATACGACGTCACCACCGTGCTATATTACATCCCGAAGTTTGTTCCCTCTCTCTCTCTCTCTCTCTCTCTCTCTCTCGCTTCAATCCTCCCAGCCGTCCATCAACCAACACAGCGTATATAGTAGCGCAACGCGCCAACCAACCAACAAACCAATAAAGTTCTCGTCTTCGTCTCTTCGCGCAAGTGGCGGCATTATAACCGGAATCCCACCCCCAGCTTGCAATTTCCACTCTCTCTCTCTCTCTCTCTCTCTCTCTCTCGAAACTCGAGCGAGTGATTTTCCTCGGCTGTCGCGAAACTACTGCTCTGGTATTATACGAAGTGAGAGAGAGAGAGAGAGAGAGAGAGAGAGAAAGAGAGGGAGAGAATCCCAAGTGTAATTGCCTTCGCCTCGCATGCGCGTGTGGAATGCAGACCGCTGGGATTCGTTTCTTTATCTCGCGAATAAATTATCGTTTGGTATATAGCAAGGAAGAGAAGTAGAAGGGGGAGAAGGTGAGTGCATAGTGAAGAAGAAGCAAGCGAGAAATATGCGGTTGCACCACGCGCGACGGTTCGAGGATCTTTATGTAATTTTTCGAACTACTCGCGGCTCGTGTGTACGTGTGAGTTGTAGTGAAAATGAAAAGTTAGGAAGGAAGGTGATGCGGTCGAATTTGGGTGGTACTTAAGTATTTGAAAATGATTCAGCTTTTTGGTTCCTCTCTCTAGAAAACTTTGGGATAGAAAAATAAAAATTTGTAAAAAGTAATGATAGAAATGTTTTTTTTATAAATTAATGTGAAATTTTATTTGCATTTTATGTACTAGCTTTATTGTATACATTAGTTTGAGAAAGCTACACGGTTAAAATTTTTGTGGTAAATATGAACCCCGTTTAGTCGAGTAAAATATTTTGTGCAAAATTTTACACAAATTTTGTATAATATCCCGAATTTACAGAACTTTTTATGAAAAATTTTAATTTACTTTAATTTTGTTTAATATTTTTAATGTAAAAATTTTGCATGAGTCCTGTGTAATTTGTTTATGCAAATATTTTTGTATATTTGAGATAAAATATTTAAGAGTGCACATGCAAATCTATTGACAGCGATTTTCGGTTGCTTGAGTGGATTATGAACTGGTATGAGCAGAATAGATGGATGTGTAAGAAGTAGTTGGTGAAGTCAAATTGTGCAACGTAAAAATGGAAATTTAGTAGGAAAGTTTTGATGGCATCTAATCGATAGTGGGAAGATTATGCTAACCTTGTTTGGAACAAGCAGATTAAATTGATGAAATGTTGTCGGAGGTAACATGAGGAAAGTTGGTACTGAACTGAAATCATTGTTTTTTGTTTTCATTATTTTGAAATGTATTCGTTCTTATCAATATAGCAAGCATTTTTTATGTTCATAGTGTATTTTGTACAATAAAGTAGAGATAGATGCATATAAGTACATAAGATGTTTGTAATTTTTATGACAAATTTTGATCATGTTTAAGAAATTAAGAGTATAAGAAGCTTCTACTGTAAAGCTTTGACGGCAATAAAAAAATATAAAAAAGAACAACATAATTTTATGTCATCACTTACTACATCATAGCTGCATTTATTATAACAATAATTTTTAATAAAATGATATAATACACTTTGCAATGTAAATGTTATGGTAAATGTTTCGGATTATCATATGTATCTTGTAAATTCGACTAACAACTATCATCAGAACAATAGCTGCAAGTATGCTAAACTAACAACGTATAAATTGCACCATAAATTAATTTCACATCTATAATTATTTTCTATTCTTTTTGGAAAAAGAATACAAACGTGGAACGTAAAAAAAATGCTGCTTCGACGCACTTTTCATGTGTGCGCACGCGAATTGAGTTGCGGGATCTGCGAATGATGAAGTGCGGCCGCCGCCATGAATTACGAGATGGGGATGGACTGTTTCGCGGACGAGATTCCGAGAGTGAATAATGCTCATGGGTTTTTGAACGAGAAAATGTGTATAGTTTTTCTTATCCGAGGAAGATTTTCCCATAAATTTCGACGTCCTTTTTTCATTCAATGTCTGTTGGGTACTATCTTACACGTTTACCATTATTGAATTTATGTTGTATGGCGAGTATAATACTAAATATCAATTGCAGCTCTTTAAATCATTATCAATTCAAGTATAAATCATTATCAATAATTCTTTTACTATAGCAGTGAAGTTAATATTCTGCGTTTTTTATATTTAGTAGCGCAGTTGTCAAATATTACTGTTATAAAATAGGGACTTGAATTCAAATTGATACTATACGAACTGTGGAAGCAAAGTCAAAATAAAATAATTGCGATTAAACTTTAAATTTAGGATATATGGAAATATTGAGAAGCCGTTCTGACATTTTTAGTTTAAAAATGATGATTGCTTAAGGATTAATTTAAAAATTTGTAAACATTACTGCTAAAATTAATATAATACAAATAATAAGTAAAATTCTTGCTTGAGGCATTCATTCATCATAATTTTTATATAAATGAAGTCAATTAAAAATACTTTGACTATTCTTTGTATAATTTCTTATACAATAATTTTCTATACTATTCGACAACTTCAATTTCACAAACTACCTACTAAAAATGTTCATAAGCAAAACCCATTTTCTTTAAATTTTCAAACAATTGCCTCAAACATCTTACCGAGTCCTCAACCTACTAAAAACTACTCAAACAAAAATACAAAAAAACTGCAAATTCTTCACGAAAAACCATTTTCCAGTCTCACAAAATACTCACATTTCCATTACAACTCCCGCCGTCCGCCTGCTCGTTTACACATTCCGACGAAGCACAGCCCGCGGGATAAAGAACTAAAACCTCGACAACGCCGAGAATTTCTTCGTGGTATATACGAGGCTGCGCATCGACATTCGCGCACTCGCGCATTAACAAGAAGCTGTGCATCGCGCTAGGCTTTTCATTTCTGTAACGAGCTCTGCGGGCCAATTAGCGCGAAATCGTCGTTCTTTCTCTGTTGCTCTGCATGAGGCTAGAGACACGACAACGGCCTCATTTTCCTCGTCATTTGTCGGAAATTTAACTTGTGTGTGTGTGTGTGTGTGTGTGTGTGTGTGTTTCGCGTCTCGTTATGTTACACTAGCATAGTCTTTATATTTGTTAATCAGAAGAAAGGGATTTGTGTTTGGTTTCCTCTGAATGGACGGAACGCGTACACGTTTTTTTTTTGAATGAGTATGACGTAAGATTTCGAGTTATTTGGAATGATAATGTAGTCATATTACAAAAATTTTTTTATTATTATTATCATTACGAAGATTATTTCACACTTTTGTAATTATTGATCATACAAACAATTGTTTTCTTAATATTTGAACTAGTAACCCAGTATTAAAAATCTTGGAAATAATTAAGTGAAAAAGTTTTTTAGTGGTGCAGAGTGAATTCTAGAACGATGGCATTTTTTCTTTTCTAAGTAAATAAAAGTATTTTAGTTCTGTATTGTCTGACATGTACTTTAGTGACGAAAATGTAGTTCAAGCATTTACTTTCCTTCTCCACTTTCTCTGGTACAATGAAAATGAACTGTTTTCAAAACTGCTTCTTTTTTTATTTCTGTTACGACGAATTTTATAAAGGTTTATAAATTTTTTATAAGGTTAATTTGTTTTTCTTCTCATATTTCTTATAATTACGAGACAAGCAAAGAATAATTCTGTAATATTTTTTTTTACATTCTGAAAGTAATCACCTGTATTATCCAAAGTTTATTTCCATAATAATTACAGAACTTTCCCACGTTTGTCCATGTAACTAATTAAATATACTTTATAGTTATCTACGTCGATTGACTCTCACTTTTCAACTTCTAGTGTTAATGACAAACCCCTATTCATCGAATTTCCACATTTTTTGTCTTTCTTACTTTACACGAAACGAAAAGAAGAACCTGACCCACCATCACTATTCTCCTATAGTAATTCAATCCAACTTCGATGTTTATACGAAATAGCGCGCAGATCTTGTAGCAGCTCTCCTCACAGTTCAGCCCCGTCGAAACTTGTTGAAACCCCAACTCGGCAACTACTTGCGTTCCTCCTCCTTCTCCTCCTCCTTCTCCTTCGACAAGCTGTGTGTAACTTTGTGCCACGCGCTGTTACAAGATTGCAGCGGATTAAATTAATCATGCGTTCGCGCGTTAGACGACGAGATGTATGTCACTCGTCGAAGATTGTTATACATATTTGTATAATTATATATCTTATTTATATACATACATATACATGTATATTATTGTATTATATGCATGTTTCGAAATGTCATATTCGCTTTATTGTGGTGCATAATTTGCCGTTTCTTTTACGAGGGCCGTAATAGTTGCGGCTACATAAATTAAGGTGTTTACTTGGATTTTTTTATGGCTTACCAGCGATCAGCGTCACGTTAGGTAATTATTAGCTCGCGTTCGCATGTTCGCGCGTTCTTAGATGTATATGCGGAGGGGATTACAATTTAAGCAACGCCGCATAAATTATTAATAAATAATCCTAACGAGGAGTAGTTTGCATGTACATATATGACATTTGCTCTACAGTGGTGTGCGGTTGAGTGTAGGATATACTTGTAGGTGATTTTGCTGAAACGGTTTGGCTGGAAAATGTGGGAATATTGAAAATTAAGAGTAGGTCAGTTTAATGAACAATTTTAGAAATTTAATTGTGATGAATTATTTACGAATACCTTTAATTTAGTCAGGTTTTATATGAATATAAAAATGAAATTTTTAAAACGATTTATTATAAAGACATTTATGCAAAATTCTACTTCTTGTAAATACCATATTTATTACGGTATAATTATTTAAGTTGATTTGAAATTAAAATACTTACAGGTTCAATACAAAAAATGAACAAAAACAAGATACTTTATCCATCTATTCACTTGTTTATTATACTAATCTGGCGGATAGAAACATACTGAAATTTATGGTTTATCAGAATAATAACTCTTATCCATTTATATTAAATAACGTTGAAGGTATTTTGATAATAGGTTAAAGTGGCATAGTATGTTCCACGTATATCCTTAGCGTGTGTAGTATGTGTGGCTGGATTAGTTAGATGAACTCACCTTGATGCAGGAATGCAGTGCAAACAATACCTCCGAGTCTCATTGAAATAGTCATGGGATATGTTTAACATGTATTTTTTCATTATAATTGTTTATCAGATTATGATATATGCTTAATGAAACTAGAAAAAAACATTTTAAATTGTTAACATATTTAAAAATAATAAGTTCATGCAGTGTTCCTATTTAAATTAGCATAGGAAAATGAAAAAGATTTTTACAGTTCTAAAAGGCAATACGATAAACAATCACAAAAAAAATTTCCGAAAACACCACGACACTTTTCAAACTGCGAAATTCGTCAAAGCGTTTTATCTAATCAGTGCCCACACCCGCGTCGTCCAATCCACGATTTTTGCGCAATTTCACCCAAAAAACACGGCAAAACATCCTTTGCCAAACCACACACATATATATACATATAAACAACAAAAAAAGTATTTCGCAGCTCTTTGGGAAGGCGCTGATTGAATTCGCGTCCTTCCGGGTTATTGGCTGTATCGCCAAACGAAATGGAAAAAAAGGCTTTGGCACGCATCCAGACAAGTGGTTTTTAGCGATATTGCAAGGCTGATCGATTTGTCCCTCGTGCACTCTCTTTCTCTCTCCTACCTTGCCAAAGTCAATTGTATATCGGCGAGCGTATAACTGATTGATCGGCGTTTTCATTAAAATTCTGTGTATACCTATGCGCGTCTATGTTGTATACGTGTGTATACGCGTGAGAGTACATTTTAGTCGGATTGAGTATAAATTCTTGATGGGATTAATGCGTTTGGTTTTTCGGGATGGATTTTTTTTTTGACGTGCGTATGGACGCAGGTTCGGTCCCTTTCATCTTTGTTAGTTTTTTCTGCGCTAGACGCATTTGAAACATGGAAAAGCCATTTCGGATTTGAGGCTAAGCTCTACGAGTTATAGATTTTTGTTTGAAAATAAAGTTTGTATGGTTATGATTTTTTTTATCTTGTTGATTTATTTGCGGATAGATTACAAATCTGAAATATGCGTTCGGGAATTGAAATTTTTATTGAAATGTTTCATAACTTGTACTTTTACAAGTCCAAACGAAGGATTCATTTTCTAAATGTCCGCAATATACAATAGAAGCAATAATAAATTCAAGTATAGTCGTGAAAAATGTTGTTGAGAAATTGAATTTCCGTGCACGAAAACAGGGGAAAAGATCTTACAACAAAACTAACTGGCTTGTTATGTACGAGAGTCTGAATAAACCAAGTAATTGGAGAGTTTAATTGCTGGGCCTGTCTAGTCATTAGTGCGCATTCAATCACCGAGCTTGTTGTTTTATGTATATTTGCAGTTTATATCAACAGCGTGGCGCAGAATTCTTAGTGTTTATTTATTTAAGCCTATTGTTGCTTTGGCGGAAATTGGAAAAGATGTTACTAAAACATGCGGCAATCACAAACAAACTAATGGTTGTTGAATGTATGCCAACAGAATTTTAAGTAGTAAAATCAAGACCATTAGTTTTAAGCTTTGAAACTTTCTTAATGTACGCAAAAATATTTTATTTATCTGCCATATAAATATTAAACAAAGAAAAAATATTGATCAAGAGTTTTGATTGTTTATTAATTTTTTAGTATAATTTAATGACAAATTCTGATTATGATTTAATTCACTATACATTACTATTACACAATTCAAAATATATAACTGAACTAACGATAATGTGTTCAGTAATAATCAGTGATATTCTTTTTAACCTTAACTCAAGTTATCCTATCGCAACTACTAGGGTTTAACTATTCAAAATCCTTTTACGTACAAATGTATTTTAGAAATTTATATCATATCCTACAGAAATAAACACCAAAAAAATATTCCAGTCACCCAATACTTTATTGACTGAAAAATCACGTGAAAAGATTGCTTATACTTTTAATACCAATATAATACCTTAAAACACAGTTTGACATTTCATAAACCTTCTAACAGCAATTTTTCTTGCTTACCTGTTCCAGGTGACACCCATCGAGCGAGCATATCTCGCTAATACACCGTGACACTATGCGGCTAGAACCATGATGCTGCACCGTAGCACGTCGTCGCGACGGAGGCGGGCGTCGCGCGCCGTCGCGGGCCCTACGTCGTCGCAGCCTGGGGCCGGAGGTGGCCCGGCCCGCGGCAGACGCGCCTCCGTCGCTTCGACTGAGCCATCAGCTGAGGCAGCTGCTCTTATCGGTATCGTTGGCGTTACTGGTATGGATAGGCAGCGATCGCCACGTGGTAGCTGCGTGCCTAACATCGCGCTTAACAGTGAGGACGAGGCCCAGGAGGAGGTGAGCGATCAGGTGGTTATCTTTTAAATCAATGTTTATGGTTAGAATTTAGAATAAAAGATTTTATTTCAAATGAGGTAGGATAAATGAGGTGAACGGTGACAATAAGTGCGATATGTTTGGTTGTGAAATAATAATTAATTTATATAAAAGTATGAAATTAAGTTCATTTATATTGGTTTTTACAAGTATGTCTTGTAGTAACTTTGCAATAAATGAAAAATCATTAGCTTGACACGTGTGACATTAAAGCTCTTGTTTTATATGTTACCTCGTACAGTAGACACTTGCAAAATTTTTAAAGTTTCATGGAAAAAAAGTTATATGAAGTGAATTATTAAAGAGAGTGGAAAGTAATCTGAAAATGGAAATAATACTTTTGAAAAATGCAAATTATACTTTTCAAGAATGATTCTGCATTTTGAAATTTTAATTTTACCGATATTTTTGAGAGAAAAACGAATTTGCCACTTTATAGTAAAATCAACTGTAGGAAATGTAGCATTATTATTAAAATAATTAAATGAGAAATTATCTTTGTGGTTATCTATTAAAATTTACTTTTTCATAATATTAAAATAATAGAAGATATTTCTGTAATTACCATATAAGTATCATACTTTCAACAATAAAATATTCTGTGAAAACCATTATTTTTAAAATAAATCAGAAACCATTACGAAATTGAATTCACAGTCCCACTTTATTTGATTTCAGAAAATACATTCTCTAATAAATTTCTATATCCTGCCTCGAAGCACATTCTTTTAAAATATCATAAAGTTGAGTAAGAAAGTTCAATCTCAAAAATGAAGAGCTTGATAAAAAATAAACGAGGCCACTTGATAACGTTCTCGAGCGCAATATTTTACGAGGAGAGCATCTCTCGCAGAGAGTGAAATTTTTTTTCTGCTCAAACTTTCAAGATACTCGAAGTCTCTCTTTCTCTCTTTCTCTGCGTACAAAGTTTCCTTCTCGGATGAAATTTTCATGAAAATCGTCGTTCGTGCCATCTCTTAGATCTCGTTACAGTCGCATTGTACTTCATTATGTTCTTATGAATTTTCGCAACTGTAACCTTTTCTTCTTCGTCTTCTTTTTTTTCTTAAAGTTGTAAGGGAGGCAGAATACGTGGAATCCGAAGCGTATGCTTGCGAAGTTTGATTGTTCGGTGCAAATAGCAATGGATGTTTCGTGCTCGTAGTAAAGTATTAAAGTGGAAATAACTGTAAGGCGGCATCTGGATTATAGTTTTTATGGGGTTTATGGGAGTATGAAAGATGCTTTTCTCATAAAACTGAGAGTTGCTTGTTTTTCTTCATAAAATATGAGGTTTCTTAAAAAATCATTTAAAAAGTTACTTATAATTTAGCGAAGTAAAACATTACCAACAGCTTAAGAGATTTCATGCCCATAAAAAATAAGTAGCCATAGGTCTGTTCTTATTCAACAGAGTTTATGTAGATTTATATAATTTTGTGAAGAATATATATATTAGAAATTTTAAGCACATTAATTCGATAAATCACTTTGAATTTAAATAAAAAAGATTTTGTAAAATGAGATATATTTATATACAATGTTCCATTTACAAAAGAACCAACACGATAAATATCTAATTGAAGGTAACGCTTTTATTCGCCCTCCAATTGGTCAATACTCAAAAAAATTTAGCAAACTTCACATCATTTGGTTATAAATTCGTGAAACACAAAGGGTTAAAACGCTCAGAGTTACTTTTATTTGTAATGTCTTAAATTATAAGTACGAGATAGATCCATAATTACGTTGAAGATAAATATTAAAAAGAAAATTTTAAACTTTTCAAACATAGGTTCACACATCTCATACCTTCTAGTCTCGAGAAGTACTTGCCAACAGAAAAGTTCCTGACTCTTCAGATCCGTTTTATCCTTCACCATTACTCTTTATTTTCTAATTATACATTAGTCGACCACCATCTACTTTCTCCTACCCCAACTGGCTCTTAAAAAAAATAGCTGCTACTCACATGACTCTCGCGTTACTTTTTCCCATCATATGAACTACCACAGCTGCGAGTTTTCCCTTGAAATCATGACTGCGCTTCTTTGCAGATACCCGACTTACGACACAGTCTTGACGACGTTTATTTGCATTAAAATTTTAATGCCGTCGCGAGCTTTCCTCCTCCCTCTCCCCCTTTCGCACTGAGATCAAGTTATGTTCCCTCTCATACCCCTCCCTTCTCCGATATTTCCCTCGGGAGCAGCTGCAGCATCAGGCGACCGCTGTGCTATATACGTCTTACGCCAACGTGAGTCTCTCTCTCTCTCTCACTCTCTAAGACGCGTAATGCGCCCGTATGAATTATTATTGGGATTATGAAGCGTCGTATTCGCGATTGAACGAGGTGAAAGTTTGAGGAGGATTGGAGTTATTTTCTTACCGTTCGGTTTTCAGTGATGGTAATCTTCGTTTTATCGATTGAAATGAAATTGCAATGTGGAAATTATTTTAGAACATAATTTTATTAGAAAACGCGTTACATTTAGAGAATATCTTTTTAATTTGATCATTAAAATTATTGATTATGAGTAGTAAAATAAATATATAAGATAAACGTGAATAGCTAAGGTAAAAGGTACAAAATTATAAAGAGATATCTATAGGTAACGTTTGGCATTAGATCGGGCTTGCAGATACTAAAAAATTTGTGTCGACTAGTTGCAACGCGTTTCATGAGGATAGTTGAGAGAGCTCCGCATGCATATACTATGATCCGCAGACGACTGCGGTTCACTGCAGCTGCGAAACACTTGGGAAAACACGACAGTACTTTGATAAGGACTGTAGCGTTGCCTACATAAATAAAGAAAAAAAATACAATAAATCTTATTCGACCTTGTTTTGGAATTGCATTTTTCAATCGGATGTTTTACTCTTTTAGTGAGCACGGGATATGCCTATATAAAATATAAATTTTGTAAAATTTTTGTTTCCAGGAAACTTTAAAATTTGCAATGATAATACCATTATTTAATCAACTTGTAGTTTGAGTGAATCAAATTGTAGACTTAAGAATGACAGATATCCCAAAGTGTTTCACACAAGCTTATTCAAGTGTATATTAAGGTCATAATATTATTGTGATAACATTAATGCTGTGTTTCGACTACAGATATTTATAATGTAAAGAAAAGATTCACTAATGTATTTTTTATTCCGACTCGAGAGACCATGATAGAAAGAGAGAGTGAGAGAGAGAGAGAGAGAGAGAGAGAGTGGAAGGTCGAATGCTTTGGTCTGTATGGGTAAAGGTGCGTTTGATTCTCGGGTTACCATCTGGACTCGTCAGTGAGGCTGTGATGGTAACCCGTGTCTTAGATGCGGTGGATGTTGGAGTTAGGTTCAAGGCCGTATTATATATAGTTAGCGGCTGGTGCTCCGGTCACTTACGGGAAGGCAAGGTTTGCACTTGCCTAGTTGCTCTGGCGCGAAGCACCGAGCTGCCACACTTTTGAACAGCAATCTTTTTGTGAATTAAGTTGTAATTATTTTTGTATAATCAACGGTTTTCATTTTATGTTGTATGTACAACCTAAAATATTGTATGGAATTGTAATGTAATATCGTCAATGCTATTGCGGCTGAAACCCAATACAGAAAAAATGAAAACGATTAAAAATTTTTGACACGAAATATGAGAAAGTTTACAAAATTTTCTCGGATTTGCAAACTTTTATACTAAATTCTCGCGTAACTCCTCAGCTTACTCGATCCCACTCATTGAATTATTCTACAACTTCTAGTACACCTTTTACATGTATCAGTAGTTCAGAGCAAGAGCAGCTATTGCGAAAAGAACTTCGATTGCTTTTAGTTATTTATCTGCGAGTTTTCACTTGTAACATATACAAAATATACGATTTTTTTACTATTCTTTTAAAAGTGTGAAGTAATTGAACTTTTTAACAACGACCACGTACTTTTTTAATACGTTTTTTATTCGTAATGAATTCCGATGACGAAAATTCAAAATAAACGTTTTGAAATTTATACTTAAGCTGAAAAATACATAGCAGATCCAGATTGTCTAATCAATAATAAATAGGAATTTTAGATTTGTGATTTATATGTATTAATTAATGTACACTATAAGTGTGTAAGGTTTCAACAAAATAAATTTATTGATCATAACTATATTTCAGCTTAATTTTAGCGGAAACGTCATCAAGAAATAATTTTTTTATTAAGCTACTCTTATACATAACTCTTTTAAACAATTAATTAATATATCCAATAATAATTCCAATTCTCGTTCCAGATGTTCAACCGTCGTCTGCTACCGGACCCAGAGCAGTGTGGCGCTTCTCGTTTGGGTATTGCGCCTGACGCGAACCGCGCCTCACGCAACTCCCTGGTACCAGACGACTACCACCGCTCGCCACGTGGCTCATTAGTCCCGGATCAATCAGGTCGTTCGCCTCGCAACAGTCTCGTACCAGGCGATTTGGGTCGTTCGCCTCGAAATAGCCTTGTACCTGGCGACGTCATCGTCTCGCGCTCGCCTAGGCACTCGCTTATACCTGACAGTGCGCTCAGTCCGCGCAATAGCCTTGTGCCTGGTCTGGATGGATATAATCGTAGTCCGAGGGGTAGCCTTGTGCCCGGCGCTGCCGTTGTCGCTGTGGCTGCTGCTGGGTCCAGGACGTCGCTGATGCCTGATAACGGTGAGTAATATTTGGTTGCAAGGGTTGGTAGAGAAACACTGCTTGTAGTCTATGAGGGAGTTTCTATCTTTTAGAATGTTTATTCAAGTTTAAGTTCGTATGCATGAAGATAAAAAAAGCGGAAATAAAACCGGAAACAGTGAGCTTATAAGATTATATAATAATGATCAAAATTTACACTAGTTCAAAGTTATTATTGAATTATTTCAAGTCTAAGTTAAAACAAAATAGAATCAGAAGATATTTAGTTACTTCAAAATTTATTCAAATTGTTACAATAATTATTAACAAATCAGTTAATACTATAATAATCAAACTCATCGATTTGGATTTTTTTATATTCTGCATAATTAATCGGCAAATCAATCAGTAACTATTCAATTTAGTGATACTACGAATTAGCAAACACATACAAACAAAACTAAACTGCTTGCGTAAATTAATTATTTACATAAACCTAGTAAATATCAATACGTAGATTGGAATGTTGCAGGTATGAGCAGAAGCCCGAGGCACTCGCTCGTGCCTGACGTCTCGAGCTCGAGGAGTCCGCGTGGTAGCATTGCGAACATCGACTTTGATCGGAGTCCGAGAGGCTCGATATGCCCCGACACGGCCAGGTCGCCAAGAGGTAGCATTACTCCCTTGGACATGCTCTCCGATAAGAAGGTGAGATACATTGGTCAAAAACCTAATCGCATATATAAGTTAAGTTGTGTAGTTATCAAGATATGTATTTTTTATGTAAAACTTTTTCGTTCAAATGTACAAAGGAAAACATAAAAATCAGAGATAAATAATCACTATGTACTCACCAAAAGTATTTATGACTTACTTAACTAGTTCATACGATTATTTGAGTTAAAAAAAGTAATAAAATCATCGTTTTTTTCAAACAATTTATAATTCTATTTGGAGATCCATTCACGAATCTACTATCACCAACCATTGATTAACCCAATTCAGTTTCTGCCCATCAAAAATGCACCATATGCTAAATTCGATCTTTCTTTTCTTTTCAGGACCGTAGTCCACGAGGCTCGATCGTCTCAGAATGCATGAACCAGAGCCCGCGTGGTTCCATCGTGCCAGAGCTGATAAATCGCTCACCTCGAGGCTCGATTGCTCCCGATCCTAATCGCTCACCTCGTGGCTCCATCTGCCCTGAAGGTAGCAATCGCTCACCTCGTGGTTCCATAGCGCCACACGACGGTGGTCCGCTCAATCGGTCGCCACGTGGTAGCATCGGTATGGGGGAGCATCGAGGTTCCATTGGTGGTGAAGACGATGGCGCACTGCAAAACAGAAGTCCTAGGGGAAGCATAGGACCTGTATCTGAGCTCGACAGAAGTCCAAGGGGCAGCCTCGTGGGACAGGACAGAAGGCTACCTAGTAGAGGATTCGGAGCCCAGGATTCAACGAAGTCGGCTGGTGATGGTAAGCTATACTTTTTTGTAACAAACCGCTTATTTAATACCTTTCTACTCCGTGTTTGTAAGAATGTCTAACAATTGATATAAGATAGGACAGGCAGTAATTTCAATTGTTTGATAAGTGAATAAAGATATTTCAAACAGAGTAACAAATTGTACAGTGATGAACATTTATTGTTATCGATTTAGCTAATTACACAATGTTTAAGCTGGGTAAACAATGCATTATACATTAGTAATATACGTAATACGTTAACGTATAACCCAAGAATTAGGAAAACTAAAGGAGAAGGGTTAATAAGGGCCAATTTCGCCCCTCAAATTCCACCAAAACCTATTGCAAAATATTTATTATTGATAAAAATAAATTTATAAAATCATTTTATTTTAAATAAGGCTTAAGATTAATACTTAAGATCGATAAAATTTTATATAAAGGTCAAAATTAGTAAAAAAGAAAAACATCTACAATAACTAATGGATATTAATCGGGGGGGCGATTTGAACCCTTATTGATCCTCCTCCTTTATACTACTATTTGACAGAACACTGTAAAACAAATTTCAAGTGTGAAATAATCCGTCTATCAAAACAAGAAGTTTCTTTTTAGCACAGCGTGCGCACAACACTGCTTCTCATGCTTGTTTTCAGTGCGCAAAGCAATAGATTTAGCACCTGCTTTGCGCACGCTCCGTCTAAATATATATAAACATATTGCTTTGCACACGGTAAGCAAACATAACAAACTATACAAAACACTTTCTTTGAGCATGCTTCGAACCCTTTGCTTAAAAATTTCTTAAAATAAGTAAACAAACTGATATGTATTTCATGGAATTGCGGGCGATCGGGCTAAGCCTAATCAAAGCAAACGATGCCACGAGTATAAATAAAACCATGCTAATGTCTGAATTCCCTATTGCAAAATAAGAATTTTTCTTTTAATTTGAATAATTGTTCAGTTAAATTTGTCATAAAAATGATATGGGAACAACCATTATAAATTCCGTATCATTTATTGTTTTTTATATTGATTTTAATAGTTTATTTTTTAATAAATAATTAAGTTTTCGTATATTTATTGTAATAGTTTCGTTAATGAACTTCACTAAGTTTATTTATATATTTATATGTTTTTTTTTTTACCTCATTTATGTGTATTTACTCGTCATTTTTCCCACGTAATCGGCTCGTATCTCTTATTACATTTCCCTTTCTATGTTAGTTTGTATTATTTTAATAAATTTGCAGTGTTTTTGCGCACTTCTGTCAAAAAATAGTATACGCAACACGTGCACAAGGTGATCCACGCATGAGTCGGGTTTATACTATTTTCCATTCAGATTATGTAAAAATTAACATTTCTTTCGAAAAAAATAGTTTTATATCAGTTTAAGTTGCTGTTTATTCGAAGAACCGATTTTACGATACAATCTGTACTAATATTAGTTCTTGCCGCTATTAAAAAATTTCATGAATTTTTACAAAGTAGTTTACCTGCTGGTTCAAGTAAGAATAACGTTGAAAAAATTTAATTTGTAAACATTGGCAATAAAAGGAAATAAAAATGGATTTTGTTGAAAAAAATATACTTTTATACGATTGTAACTTCAAATGAAATTATATAAGTTTGATATGATTTTTTGCCGCCCGTGAGATAAAATAATATTCGAGACTGGTGTGTAAGTAGATTATTTGCTTCATGTGGGTTTTCGCTCTCACTTCTATCTCGCTTTACTCGAGTTAAAAAACATCATATGAGGTACGTGACCTACTTTCACACTCATCTCAAAAAGTACTATATATATTTAGCCCCTGAACTCTTTTTTATTTTAATTAATCAGCTATTATAATTGACAGATATTTCGAAAAAATTATTTTGGTTGAAGCAAAAAACAATCAATAACATTCAAACACAATGATAATTTATTTCCTTTTATTTTAAAAAAATCATACACACATCCAAACCTCTACCTCAAATCGTCAAACTTTTTCCCTTCCAACCCCCAACATACAAAATATAACAACCGCGCCTCTGTACCTTCACCATCTCTATACACAACACAAGCTCCCTTCAACGCGGTCACCAAGCGACGGCATATAATCCGGAACTCGCCTACACGCACGCGAACACCTGCATAGACACACACACATACACATACAAGAAGCCTGCGGGCGGTAGAGGAATGGTTTTGAAAACATTTTCGGACGGTGAGAGACTCGACCACACTACGTGCCTATACCTCTCGGGCCAATTTCGCGAGGATGTGTAAAGGCAAGCCATGCTGGCATGCGGCCGTACAATAACGTCGCTAGCGAGCGCTGCACGAACAGCCGTGGACTGGCTTATGTGAAGGGTCGTGTGTAGTATACGTATAAGAGAGACGTGAGCTTTAGAATGTATATGTAGTCGTCAGTGTATAGAAGCTTTGGTGGATCAAGACGAAGAGTTTGCGTTTTTCAAGGTTTGCCGCGCGTACAGTGTTTGAGTAAGATTTTCAATGTTTTCGTGTGGCGGTATGATGAAATTTATTTCTCAGTTATGTTGTTGGTAATATTTTTTTTAAGCATGAGGCTTTTGTAACTTGTATTAAACGAATTGGTAAATCGGTATTGAAAAAAACTACATATTACTGCTTTGGAATTAGTCGAAATTTCTTTCACGTTGAAATTATTGTGAAATTTGTATTGCAAGTAATCTCTTCAAAGTTAAATTAGTAAAAAAAATCCATTAAAGACTAGTTGAAATTGCTTCAGCAAAACATTAGTAAATATTTGCTAATGAAATACTGAATATTCACTAATCTTTAGTGGAAATATTGGAAAATACCCATTATTTAAAATAGTGAAACTTCTTTATTTTAATTCGGTAATATTTCCATATATTTCCACCAAGAATAAGGAATATTCACTAATATTTCAGTGGAGCAATTATAACTAATTTTTAGTGGATTAATTACCAAATCAACTTTATTGAGAGCAGAGTAGAAATATAAGGAAGTATAAAGAGAAGTATAAAAATAAAATATATACTTTTTATTGAATTCCGACTTTCTTTCATATATTCTTCAATTTTCTTACATTTTTTTGCCAACCACGTATACGTTCCACCTCTTATACATAAGCATATATCATTCTTGAAAACTTTAATAATTTCTTGAAATTTCGCACACACATACGTCATCCGCGTTCATACGGAAAATTCGAATGATACAGCGCGAAGACGTATAAAAAAAGGTATCACGCTGAGTTTTACGGTGGCCCTTTTACGATTGCAGCTGGATTTGCGTTTCAATGGACGCTTACTATATATATGCATGAGCATGCGAAAAAGGATGGAAATCTATTTTGTAAACATTGGCGACTTATGACGCGTGTCGTACGACGATAGTATACACCGTGGTAGGTATGATATTATTCTTGTGAAAGTAACGTGGGATGAAAATGGTGGTGACGAAATGGATATAATTCTTCTTTTGAGATGTGTGATATATAGTAGGCGCGTTTGCTTTCATGGCGGGGGAGAATAAAGTTTTCTATGGCGCTGTGTTGGTGCGGTCACAGAATTCGCGAAAGAATCAAATAAAGCTGATTAAAGCGAAGCTTTATTCGTCTTCTACGTATAGTAGTGTCAAGCATACAATAGATTTATATGAATGTAATAAAATAACAAAGAATCAAACGTTTAGAAATATTAATGCGACTTGTTTAAAAAGTCTGCATTTTCAAAGCGTTGTTTAGTTATCAGTTAATGAATTAATTTACGAAATTATACTCATTTTACGAGAATTACTATATTATACAAAACCTACACTGGTGTCAAGAACTTTAGGTTAAAACAGCTTATACTCTTCAAGCAAATTTCAAAGTTCTTTAAATTAAAGACAACTTTCGGTTAACGACGACATGATTGCATGGTTATAGGACATAACAAAGTATATATAAGTTGTTCGCTTTAATGAGGATGTTAAGATAATCGAGTTACTTGTACTACAACTCGTAATTTGACTCATTTTGCCAGGGGCTATCTTTCGATTGGACTAAGCTGTTATTATCGATAAAGTAGAGCACAATTTTGATGCTAGTAAATTTCTTGTACAATGTTAACGCTAATTTTAATTAGAGATTTCCGTTTTGACAAATTACTTCATAATCATTTTTACTTACACTGAACTTTCGTAATTAACTGAAAAAATTGTAGTTTAAAAAACAAATTATATTTGTTCGCAGTTGAATCATAAAGATTGTTTGATATTTATATGTTATTCAGTAAACATAATTTTCAATATTTTTACTAACGTTGTACAATAGTTATATTATTTATAGTTAACAAATTTCCTGGAAGTTTCTTACAGTACTTTTTCTAAGATAAGATTTGAATAAAATTAAAATCAACAAATTTTTGTTTGAAAGATCATCATGAAATTTGCCAACCATTTCTATTGCTCGAAACTGAAAAGATACTTCCTGTCTACTATTCCTATATCTTATCATATCCCCACATAAAAAGCAGACAATAATTTAGTACAATTAACAACACACAAATAACTAACACTTTACCACTTTCACAGAAAGAATAAATCATTCACATTTTCTCTTCTTTTTCTTTGTGCAGGTTCGACGAAGAACCGTAGCAGCTCGCCATACCGACGGGCCGAGACTTCAGGAAGCATTCGTTCAGCTGGCAGCGGGGCCCAAGTGAACCTCGGTTACGGGGCTACAGCTACCAACAACTCTTGGGTCGACTCCAGACGAGCCAGTAGCTCTGTTTCCCAGGTAGCTTGTATAATAATGGTATAATCATCCAAATTTTTTTCCATCGCGTTGTATTTTTGACAATTCTATGTCACAAAATATAGAAATGAACATTATTATTTATCGTTGAAAATGTCGTGTATCTAATGTTGTACATAGTAGTACATTTCTTTATTTTTGTACTTTGATTTGCATGGCCTCTGGCGTTATTTTGTTGGGTGTAAGAACATCGCACATTAGTTTGAAGTTAAATAGCAGCGATCTCAAACTTTGAGAAACTTTGTCTGGTTAAACTACGTCTCACTTGAATGGAGAGTTACTTAGAGCTATTACATCAAGGCGTGTGTCACACCCTTGGGAGATGCATTTTTACGGGACTTGGAAGGAATTCTCTGGTGCATAAAAATGACATTTATTATTCTTATCTGTTTCTTTTTGATAATAATGACACTTTTAACATATGTAGTTCATAAAGTTAACCACAGAAGATGAATTTTGTTTGTTTATTCCTAAAATATTATTAAATTTCAACTTCGAAATCTATAAAAAAATGTAGAAAACTGTTATCACTATATTTCTGTTTGATTTTCTATCTTATAAAATTAAAATACATAATTAATAGAGAATAATTTATACGATTACTCTCTATATAATTACATTATTTTATCATTGAAAATCATTTTTTTTTCAAGCATATTGACATGTTCATTTTGCAACTGCATTTGAACTGTTTTAACCGATTACTCAGAAAGCAAAAAGTTTTCAAAGTAACTTGAAATCACAACGATTATACGTGCATACATGTTTGCGTGCGAAAGCTCACAGCGAGAGAAGTGAAGCATATGATGTTGAAAAGAATCATACCGGGAAAAGCAGTCCGCAGGCGATAGCTCGACAATACATACCTGTTGCTGCTGTCTTTCTGTCAAGTGCCTTCCGTAAAAATAAACAACTTTTTAAAGTCACTGTTAAAGTCAGATGCTACCGTTTTTAATCAAACGCTGCCAATTACATTTAAATGAACATTTAGGAAATGAAAATGTTGAGTGGTTGCATTTTATTGTTTATTTTCAGCTGTACATTAACGATAAATTATTAAAATATGTGAAACAAGAAGTATTTATTCTGATAGTTACTTTACTTCAAATTATTATTTGTCAAGTATTCATACATAAACACGTTATAACGGTGTAGTTTAAATTTCATATCTTTTCTAGCTATATTTTTATCATCAATACACTTGACAAATTCATTTTAATGTAAGGGGAAAATCGCATTAGTAAATTTCTTAATATTTTTGGTTGGAGTAAACAATGTACTAATTTATTCACATTTATTTTTAATTATAATAAACTTTACGCTGCTTCTAGATAATTAAAGATACATGAACAATTTTGAACTTAAATTATCTAGAAATTATTATTCAGAACAGGATAATATAAAGAATAATAATTGTTATAGAACGATTTAGAGAACAAACCCAATTTACAATCAGAAAAATATTCTGTTTACTTACGTATATGGAAAATTAAAGAAATAAGTCATGTCGGAAAAAAATAAAATGCTGAAATCTAATCGTAATCAGTCACACTTTATATGAAAAAAAAACCAAGGGCTAAATGGGCTTTTTGATGAACTATGGTTGCAATACTTGGTCTAAAGAAAAAATTCAATCTAAATATATAAAGCTTTTCGTAACTACTATCGGTTTGAAGTTATAATTTGAGTTGACATCTTGCCTGCATTGGTCGGCTACTAATTCTTTCACATTTTGAATCTAACAAGTGATCACATGCATATACATGCAATTTTAATAATTTACCAGCAGTGTCAGTGTGCGCTGCGCGCGCCCTATCGCCGGCCTATCAAATTTTACATTTTCATTTCAAATCGCCCAATCACAATTATTAGAGGTGACAATTTCAAGTCCATCTCTTTTGTATATATGATGATTTTGATTTAAAAAGTTGCATTCAACATTTCTATCAGGCTCTCTTACAATTTTTTTTAAACTTCCTCTCGGAGGAAACCAGAATACTATAAGATACCATCGATGCATTTAAAAATCTCTTTCATCTTTTTACCTAAAAAAACAATAAAAGCATTTTCCAACATCTTTTCTCTCAATATTAACGTTTCTCACGCACTTAAAAGACCAAAAATCGATATAGACGATTGTTGTCAAAGAGGAAGCGAACTGGCAAATAGAAGCCTATGTTAATCTCGCGAAGTACTACCAAGATGCAAAACCCACCCCTTCATCGTGCAATTAATAACGAATTTCAAACTTCGCTCCGAATGAATATTAATTAAAAGCTCGAGCTAAAGGCGAACTTTCTTCCTCTCTCTCTCTCTCTCTCTAGCTATATTTTTATTTATTAATGCCACAGCACCGTCGCGTCAGAAAAATTAATTCGAAATTTCACGGCGTTTATGTACACTTCATCTCGCTGTTTACCATTCGCTCCGTAGCTGAGATGAAAAATAGCCTCGGACCTTAAGCGTCGCTTTTAACGGCCACGTCTATAATAATAACAATTTCGGATGTCAGAAATATGCAGGAAGCGGCACGGTCGACCCGTTTGTTCGCAGGATGAAATATTGCGCGAATAGACGCTGAACTTTAGATGAATTCTATAAAGCGTCGAAGTACTTTTTTAATGGTAAAGGTTTACACTTCATCAACTATATTTTATTTTCAGCTGGAACGGTTTATTGAGGATAGTTAAACATTTCTTTGAGTTTCGAAATGTTTTTAACTGGTCGTGTTGGCGGTATCTTATTAGAATATTAATGAGAATTTTCCCTTTAGAATATTCTGCTCATTGCTTTAATGATTTCTCTTTCACGAATGAATCCAAACGTTTGTAAACCCAAATCTATACAATATTTTACGTATATACACTGATAGAAAAAAATTATTGTCCTTTCTGATAATTTAATCATATGTATATGGAATAAAAAAAATATAAAAAAACAGTAATTTTTTATATTTTTTTCTGTTAGCGTACTATTATCAATATTCCGCACGAACCCTGAACCATAGTAAACCACTATAATCATGAACTCCCATTAATTGTTTAATCCTCTCCCCCGATCACTTTAATTTTTCCCTATACCAATATCCGCATTCGAAATCTCCTATTACGACATCCATAAACCTCTAGAGACTCCACAGCACTCCAGCCATCCGCACATACCTGCGTCCTCTTCAAGCCCCACGCGCATATATATAACTTGAGCGCGTCAGTGGGGCGCGTGTATACATTATACCTATCTCACATTTTGATGACCCCGTCACTCGCGCTGTACTAGTGTAAATCGCTAAGGACGCGGCTGTGACACAATTAATATATTAATGAAGATCCGCGAGCGACTGCCGCGCTTTGTTGAGTTTATGGTTGAGAACGCGCGGTTACGGTAATTCGTATCGCATGCCGCGCTGCTGCTGCGTTGGGTTGAGATGGTTTGGCTGTACGAATGCGATTTAATTTACGGTGCTGGTATAACTTTGTGAGTGCGTATAGTGCTGTGATTCTGTTTAGCAGCGGTGGATGGTATCGGTGAGTATAAGTACGGGGTGTAAAAATTTTCTCGCTATGGAGATGCAGTTGTTGTTTATGTCGTATTTCGGTATGCGATGCGATGAGTGCGTGAATCTAACTATCGGATAACGGTGCGCTTTTTTATGGTATGACTGAAGTTTCGAAAATTTTAGATTTTCCTGTAGTATTTTTTTATCGACTTTCAGTTCAGTTATCTCAGACTTGGTTTTCATAAGAATCCCGTTGTACAATTTCAAATTGCAGATTCATATAGAGAATTTTTTTCTGATAATCTTTATTATTTTATAACAATAAGAGTGGGCTAGTAATGTAAATTTACAAAATGGACAATTCGAGATGAAATATTTATTGTTATAAAAAGTATAGAAGGATGTTTTAAAATGCATTTTTTGAAAAAGGTGACACCTCTATTTTATATTATATATAAAAATGTTTTTAAAACATTTTTAAAACATTTTTAAGTTACTGTAATGAATCGAAATTCAATTCATTTATACATTGTTATAATTTTGGAAAAAATAAATCCTTTAGAATTTTAATTATAAACGTAATAATTATAAAAGTAAAACTTTATTGAGATTCTACTTGTGATATACGAATTCAAAATAGAATAGATATAATTTACCAAAACTATTGATATAATTTTAGAAGCATGCAAATTGAGAATCATTTTGTTATTTACAATTATTAACAAAATTCTACGACACTTTAGTCTTCTTGTTGAAATTGAACTTGCATAATAAATCTCTTAATCAAGTACACGTGGTACACGGGACGTACATTATTTATGGGATTAGAACTAGAGGCGGCGGCTTAAAGCCGAAAACAGTTTTGGACTTTGAAACTCCCTGGTATTAAAACGTACGTGACTAGCATCAATGTGATTATTTTTGTATTTCAAAAGTTGCATTCTATCTAAAAAAACGAACATTCATACTTTTTACAAAGATTATACTTTCAGGGCAATTTTAAAGCTGCGGCTACAGTAAATTCATTTAAAATTCAATTAAATTATAAATTCTAAATTTATAAGTAGAAAGTTACGTTCAAGATCTTAAATGAGAAATAAAACTACTCGAGATTTTATTTTTTCAGAATTAATCGTTATAATTCCTAGTATCTATATAAATAGTAGAATTTACCATATTTTAGGTATATGTTCAGAAAATATAAAGTAAGATAATGATTATTTTCTAAAAATTTTAAATAACACAAAATTTAAAATGAATTTATGATTTTTATTAACATTTTTGCAATAATCATTATAATATTTGAGGTTTTTATAGGTAGTGTTAATATCTTAAAAGACGACTAGAATATATTATAAAAATTCATATAAAATCATTAAATTCATCACTCAATCATTAATTTAAGTGGCTTAAATATACTACAAATGAGGAGACATAAGGAAAAAACGATATGCTTTTTATATATTTAATAAAACTCTTAATTTTTTTATACGTTTTCACAATACATAATGTATTTTATTAAAAAATTGTGGCATTTCATCTCTTAAACATTTATTATTCACACAAATACTAGGAAAATTAACATTTAAACTTGCTAATTTGCTTTAAATTTATATTTTAAACATTGATTTTTAAAAATATTCCAAACTTTTTGTTTACATGGATTTCTAATTTGCGATAATTCCATTTACTGTTTTATTTGTATACTTTATTCGAAAAATGAAAACTACGGTAATTCAAATCAAGAATGTAAAGTTTAACAACTTCACATATCCTTCCGATTAAAACCAACGTAAACACAAAACTGCAAACGCACCAACCCTCAAACACTAAACATTAAAATCGACACAACTATTCGGAAACAGCAGCAGCACGTCTCAACCCCTACGCATATCTTTTCAGTTCTCAGGTGACGAATCGCGTCGGTTATGCAGCGGTCCAGCGACAGCAGCGAGCTGCGCGGAGAAAGGCTCAGCGCCTTCGGCATCCGGCCCCATGAGTGTCGCTGCGTACGGTTCGCTCGTCTTCCAGCTGAAGGATGCACACCTTGAGGCTTCCGGCACCTGCGACTTTGTGCTGCGAGGTCTGCGCGTCTTTGGCAAGACGATGATCGTCACCGTCGCTCTGGCGTTCCTGTCTACGATGCCGATTGTTATGCTGATATTAGGTGAGTGTGTTTTTTCTTTGTGGTGGATAAGACGTGGTTAAATATACTTATGTCTCAGTAAGTATTAGTTGTTGTGGGGAATACAAACACTTGATATTTTATTTCTATTGCTGTGAAAAAGTCTGATGTTTAAAGTGAATCCCATATTTTGATCGTGTATAAATACTAATATAACGAAATCATAAGTATGTAGCGTCTAGTGTTTTACGTATTTTTGAAGTAATTTAAATATTCGCAGTAATTAATATACCGATTCACTAGAATATGTAGGTGAATTTTTATTATAATTCTTTAATTATTATTTTATACACTGACGCTTGTTTCATCAGCTTTTCTTTAATACATTGACATTTAAAAATTTCAAAGTAAATTAAACTAACAAAAAATTTCATCTTCAAACCTAGCGACTATTTTTTGCAAATAAAAGAAAAGATTCTAAAAAGTTCTTAATTATTTGTACAAGCAGAGTGCAAACTCGTGTACGGCTTTCAGTCGGAAACATCTTTTTTTTGTTTCTCTTCGCGATGAAACCATTTCTGCTGTTTTTCTTTTATTTTTTTTTTGCTAAAATCCATTTCCGCAATGGATGAGAAATTTTTCAGGGCGCCGATAAAACCGAAGCGTCGGTTAAGTTTAAAACGAGTTTCGGGACCGAATTACGAGGAGAATGTGGAAAAATGCTTGTATCGAGGAAGGACTGCTGCTGAGAGACGTATCGAATTTTTTTTTGCGAGCGAAGGGAAGTTGCGTGCCCGATTACTTATTCAACGTTTTCTAGTACCAGTACGTGAGATAAATCATGCAGAATTCCAGTATACCCGATGTAATTTTTTTTCATTGTTCGAAAGGATGGAAACCGTTTTGTTATAGTTTGAACTTCTAAATCCAATATATAAGGTATATATATATATATTTGGAAATGAATTTGTTTGGATGTGAACGTCGAAATGCGCAAATTGAATTATAAGGATACCTTTGCTAACTCGGATATTCTATTTCAATATTGTCTCTCGTCTTCTCTTGTTTGAGTAACCGCCATGTATTTTCTCTAACAAACGTTTATTTACTTATCGAAACAAACTCTCGCGCTCCTGAAAATCAATTTTCCTACATCCACCCAAAACCAAAAACAACAACAATTACTGCACAAAAGCCAAACGTCTGCATGCATAAATCAACTTTCTTTCTTATTCAACAAGCTCGCAGCTTGTTTTACCGATAGCCAACTTAATTACGCAATTTCATGAATAACACATTTATACGTACATATAGGTGTACGTATGCGGCTCGCGCGTCGTAGATTAGCCACCGGCTCGGCTTCTAGATTGCAGCGGCCCGCGAAATCCAGGTCAATACGTTAGACATGCAAGCCCGCTTAATCTTTTAATTCGCATGACAGCGAGTGTGTGTGTGTGTATATATACATATATATAGATACATAATGCGCATACGCGTGCGCGCGGCTTTTTCGACGTCTTATTATACCTCCTTCAAATCCGCGCTCGCGCGCCACTTTCTAACGGATGGAAGATTGTTTTCTAGCACGATTGTTGTAACTCTCTGGGTTATACTTCGGTTTGGTAGATCTAATGCTGTATTTTGTATAGAAAGCTGGTGAGACGTATACAATTTCTTATACAAGATTTGGGATACACGTTATCAAAAGGTTTAGGTTCTTTTTTTGTAAATATAAAATTTGGACAAAAACGTGGCTTTTTATGGAAATTATAACATCTTTGTTGATAAAATCCGATTTATCTTCTCGCAGTTATTACAAATATTAATAAAATTAATTGATTGACCTAATTAATCAATTTTTAGGAAAATGATATAATAATGTTACATAAACATTTAAGTTATTTTAAATTGCAGAAATATGAAAATTAAAGTTGTCATTCGAATATTTAAGAGGTTTCTGGCAGAATGCAATTCATGTTTGCTCTGAATGACATTCCTTTATCCATTTTAGTCATGACTTTTTATATTTTTGGAATTAAACATTTTTTTATAGGGCAATATATTTCTTTATGTTTGAAATACATCGTAAAACATCTCTATTCTGTATTTTAATCTGGTTTAAATATCTCGAAGCTTAAAGTTAAATGTACCGTAATACTTTAACTGAAATACCTTTTACAAAACGTTGATTATAAACGGTTTTAACTTTTTTTTCCTTTTTAGTTATAAAGATTTATGTATTATTTAAAATTTCCGTAAACTAAATTTTATTCTAATAACTGAATCATCTACATTATTTGTCTTTTTTTTACAAAAAATTTAATTCTGAAATAATGATTCTTTTTACAATTGAAATATTTAACTAGGATTAAATCAATCAAAAAATAATTTAATCGTCACTAAATATTGGTACCTAAAACCGATTAGCTAAAAGAAATCACATAAAACTTGTTATTTTTGAAATTTTATAGCTACAATATTGCTACTACATCATAAAAAATTGATGCATCAATCTTACTTAACATATAAAAAATAAGAAAAACAGGATTCATGTAGCTAATAAGTAAAATAATGTTATTTGCAAGTTTCGTTAAATTGATTAACAAGGGTCATAGGAACCACGTTAGTGTTATAAGTATTCAAATTCCTAAATGTTTAATAGCTTTTCGAATTAATTAAATAGTTAGCCTAGCCGTTCAAATTAATCTCGAAAAAAGGGTACATCTATTGAAAAATATTAAAAAACCTCGTATAATGTATACCAACATTACTACTGGTTTTTTCTTCTCCGGCTAGTATATCTTCCTCCTCAACTACCCAACTCCAACCTCACTCCCGATCTCTTTTATCAGTACCTCAATTCCTCAAGAAAGAACCAAAAACCCTCCACCTTCGCACTGAACCATCCATCAGCCGCGCACCGGACGGGGTATCGCGACAAGCCATTGTACACCGACCATGTGTGTGCCTACTTTCGGCCAAGATATCGCATGCTAGCTGGTGATCCGATGTGTAGCTCTGGGTTTTGGGGGTACGAGCTGGGAGCAGGGCATCGAACCAAGACGAGCACCGCTTAGGGCTAATTTATTCGATGCTGACCGATAAAAGTCTGTGGAGCAAAGAATTATACTCGGGAATAATCAGACACGCGTGGTGCCGTAAATTGAGGAATCGCTAGGGTAAGAGGATACTCGTTGGTGGAGGAGATGGTGATTGGAATGTGGTTAATGTGAAGTGGTGGTTTAGGTTTTTGAGCCGTCTAAATGTTTTTATCGGGAAATTTTGTAGTTCTTTAGTAGAGAGAGAGAGAGTCGTTAGTTTCTAAAATAAGTTTTAAGATCAACAACTGTTCTTTATTTTTCTAACATTAATACTATAGAGCTACAAACAATGCTAATTAAGAATGTTCGTTTTAAGAATTCTCATTAGGAAACATTTCTTTTTGACAAATAATGAAATTTATGTCGTAATTTTTCTGAATAGGTTCTTTATTCCGATATTCAAGTTAGTTAATTTAGAAAATTAATTATTTTTTATACAAACTATGTCTTTTCGATCACAGTTTTGAGAATATTTAAGTTACGAAAATAGTCACGAAAATATGTAAAAATTTTCAGAAAAGGTTATTTTTTTTGTTTAGCATCTCGAATTTAAGAATCTTAAAATTTGAACAATATTGAAACAATATTATTGCTATATTATGTAAAAGTTGGATAAGAAAAGTCAATTCTTAGAATAATACACAATTCTTTTTCATAATTCACAAAAAGTATTTATTTTATTGTGAATTTTGAATATTTTTTTCTAGGGAAAATTTTGTTAGTAAAATATGTATCATACGTGTATGCGTGCGTGTGTAGAGACAGCCAGATCAGAATTCATTATGCTGATTTTAACTAGATGGAACTTATTCATCATGTATTGACTAAGCGTAGTTTAAAAAATATTTTCTTATTACTAACTTAAGTTTTGTTTTATACCTTTGATGAATTTTCTTATGTGGTTTTCATTTGATATACTTCAAAGCAAAATAATGTCCTGTACATCTTAAAAAAAGCTATAATCGGTCATATTGTTAACTTTTATCATCAAAGGATTTATTAAAGAATGACTGAGGATATCACGCGCTAACGAACTGCTAGAAAATCATAAAATATATAGAAAAAAATTTGTACGGGCAAAAAATTTAATCTTCTAGTGAAAACATATATACTTTATTAGGATGTTAAACGAGCGTAATCTTTTAACTCTATAGATATAGCCGAGCCATGGTCCCTAATTGCTTTTAAAATTAGACTCATTTCGAATGCAAATGAAATGGGTTTTCACTCTGGCTTAAACCCCAGATACAGTGTGACATCAACGAAATTGTCTATATTTAATAAAATACAAATTAATGTGATGGAATATTGAGTGGTTACGTTAGGGAATTGTAATCGCTGTATCTGGCGAATGATTTAATTGAAATTGAGAACGACCAATTTATTCTCCCGGGAGTAAATTTTGTGTTTGATACAAGAAATGCACAGTTTAAAAAAAAAATTTCCTCAATTATGAAAAATTTCATGAGAAGTCTATAGAATAATGATTAAAAAAAAATCGTCAAAAATATTATTTTTGAAGATTTAAACTTTCATGCGAAATCGTTATAGCTCTGAATAGAAAAGCTTTAGTGTAAAATGGTTATGAAAAATGTCAGAAGCAGAGAGAATAAACTTTTAGCCCAATTGCGACTTGACCCTTTCATTTGTGTACATCTTCTTCAAAGAACGTATTATAGAAAAACTCAAAATAATTGTAGCTTTTCATGAGTACACTTTTACATCGGAATTTTGTTTTTCATACCACTTTCAATCGAATAGTTTTCACGGTATAAAAAAGTAAACAAAAGTAATACTGCGTATGAATATTTTCTTTAATTGTACATCTTTTATGCGTAACAGAAATTTAAAAATTTTGTTTAATCACTAATTCACAATAAGATAAGCTAATATTTTACACAAACATATTATATCTTCTACTACGTAACATTATAAATGACCAAATTAACGTATCCACTCTTTTTCTCTGCCCGCAGGCGTGCAATTCGTGCGAGACTGTCCGCGCGAGCCGCGCATCCCTGTGTACATGGTCGTAGGCGGTACACTGGGTGGTGTGCGCATGTTCTGGACGCTGTACTCACAGATACGCTCAAGGCGACCGGAGGTGCTGACGGTACCAGGCAGTGGTAGCCACCTGTCGCCTAAATACTGCGCCTCTGCTCTGCTCACGGGCTTCCTCATAGTCTGGTTTACATTGGGTGAGTAATCGGAATGAATGAGGTTGGGAGGATAGATAGATGTTGGTGTGGTTGGGGTAATTGAGGTAATAGTTAAGACTGCAAGATGGAAATTTTTGTGAGAGAATATGAGTTTTATATTTTACCATGAATTCGCACAGAACTTGTTCAATAAAAAATTTTAAATTCAGCTCGAATTGGTTGCATTATTTATAGCACTCGAGTTCTTCAATTTTTATTTCGCATATACTTCATCTTGAATTCTCATACATAGTCAAAGGTAGTTGAAATACATTTTTCTAGTCGTAATCTTTGAAAGTGTTTTAGTTTGTAAGTTAAAACTTTAACTTTTTAATTATAAAACAAGCATTTAATTTTCATTTGGAATTATAACAAAATTTTCTTCGTTGAACTATTTCAGAATGTTAAAAATGATAAGCTCACTTAAATCTATCATCAACGGTGATTCTCCTTTACGTATAATATTAAAAACAATTTTGTTTTTCAAATTTTGTTAAATCAATGGTCCATATGGTAAAATATTCTATATAATAGTCTAAAATATTTTAACACATAGTTATCCAACTCTCGAGTAACTACAGTCATTCTTAAAACCTGCGACTTTTAATGTCTTATTTAAAAAAAGAAGCTTACTGTTGAAATTGAATTTTATAAAAGAAAGTAGTACTTTTAATACACATATACATACATCTCGAACATACTCGTCCCAGTAAAGCAAATCAGCCCGAAATAACTACAAGTATCACAAAAGCTACATCCTACTATTCAAACAGCTCGCTTCTTCGAAAAGAATTCAAAGCCCCGTTTCATTGTCCTCCTCTCCTCTCTCATCCCTCACGAATAGCATTATAAAAAAAATCTCGATACTCTTGAACAAAGGTAACGCTTCTTTTACTTCTTCTTCTTTCCATCCACCTCAATCACGGCTGCTCGATTCCCCGAATACATTTTCGTCGCGAGCACGCGCGTACTTAACTCCCTCCCCCTCCTCTCTTCCTCAATAAAATTTATTCTCTCGCAAATCTTCCGGGAGGATTTATGCGCTCGCTCGCAAGCTAGGAAGAAAAGAGCGATTCGACAAACTGGGTGAGATCCTTATCGAGAGCGAAAGAGAGAGAGAGAGAGAGAGGCGGAAGCAGCACACGCGAACTGGAATATCCCCGACCCTGAAAATTCCGGAGGCTCGCGTGGGCGCAGTGGTTAGGTGGGAAAGAGAAGGAGGGGAAAGTATATTGGACGGTGAATTGCTTTGTTTTGGAAGGTTGCGCGGTGAGAGGGACGAGGGGGAAGGGTATTTTGGTCAGCTGTGGAAGATTGGGTAATGATTGCGAATGACGAAAGGGCCGAGTTATTTTGCTGTGCGGCTTTGCGAAGCTCATACAATCGATAGCAAATAAAGTTTTCTATTGTTGTGGAGATTGAGAATTCTCGATTGCTGGAGAAATATTATGTTGTCGATCGAAATTGTCTGCAAAATTTCTAGAGATGTCGAAACTTAAATATAATAAATAACATAGTGAAGGCGAAAAATTGAATTAGAGTTTACTTTAAGAAATTCGGCCAAATCAGTAGTGATAGAAAATTAAATAGATGCTCTGTTTAAGCTGTTGTAAATTAAATTTTTTAGTTGCATAAATTACTTTGTTAACTTAAACTCAACAAATGGTTGGTTAACCTTTAAGAAGCAATATTCTTTAGCTTCAAATTCACTTATTTTTCTATCTAAGAATTGGTTCAGGTTTGAAGAAACTGATTTTTCCAGGTGTTCTTACGAATTGTATATTTTTATAGGGAATATTGATCTTAGTGACAAGAAACAGTTTCTAAGATGCCGAAAAAGATAAATCTTCAGAAATTAAGTAAAAAAGAAATTATTATCAATTCATACGAAAAAATATAAAAAAAGTAAATTCATTCAAAAACATATATTTATATTTTTTTAACCGTAAATTTAACTAAAAAAGTAGATAATTTATATTTCACACCTGTATTATGAAGATTTAAATACAATGCCGTAACGTTATTATCAAGGTTTTTGGCAAATTTTTATTTGAAAATTAACCATATCAAGAAAATCTAATTATTATAGCTAGAATGTGCTTAAATTTTCAACCAGGATGTTGATCTCGTTTAACTCTTTTTTTTAGAAAATTAATGGGTAAAGCAATTTTAGTCGCTAGTCTATTTGGTTAGTATGATAGGATCTTCATTTGATGAAGATTAAATTTTATGGGAAAATCAATTACCTTATCGGAAATGTTAAATTTACCGAAATTTGCCTAATTTAGGTGATGAGGGCAGGCGATAAAGTTAGATGAAGATAATAATGTTTGGAAATGATTCTATCTTACATATGAAATTTTTCGATGATAAGTGTAGTTTAGAAAATTTACATGAATATCAGTAGATTCGCGAGTCAAAATAATGTCTCTCAAAGACATGCAAAAATAGCAATATATAGCATTAATAAATTAATATAACGATCACAGTTCATCGGTTATAAATATTTTGTAACATAGTATGTTGTATTACTAAAAAAAACTTTTAAGGAGTTGCATTATATAAAAAACGTTGATAAAGTAAATGTCTTTAGTTGGAAATAAGTGATGTTTTAATTGATCTAATGTCATATCTTATACGTTTTTTCCCGAATTAATAATAAAAGAATAAAAAACCATTAATGACCTAATTGAACTCTTAATCAGAATATCGTTTACAATTATCACTAGTAAATTATGCTTTGAAATAACGACAGATATTCATCTCTATTTTTCAAAAAAAAAAAACTCAGACCCATTCTCACACTTACTTTTAGAATAATAATACATAAATTTTATATAACCTTTATTTCACCTGAGGTTTTTCAAAATATTTTTAAAAAGCCTGACCTTAATTTTCTCTGACCATATTTTCCAATGCCCATCTCATCATCTCACTTGACCAATCCACGTCACATCACGAGTTCACTCACCTTGTCGTCAAATAAATCTTCATCTCCTACTCACCGGACTCATCTCCTCCACGCGTATTATACCCATCTCAGCGATCTCGACAACAACCTAATTACATCTTGTGCTTCGTATTATATATATATATATATACACATCTATGCGACCGACGCTTGTACATATCGAATGACCGTCAGGCAATATACATGAGTAAAAAGACACGCGCGGCGCACACGCGTATCGATTCAGCTCGGGACGTCGTCTGACGCTAACGAGCTGTTACCACTGCGAGCGGCGACTCCATTAAAATTGGATGCGCGCGGGGGACGTGAGAGTGGAAGTATTTTGGGCAACCGTGACGGATGGGATAATTAATGTGGCAGGATTCAGGGAGAGGGATCGCACGTTGATGGAGCTGTTTGGTTCTGTTGAGGGCTGGAGAATGGTAATTTCATCGTGATGTGAACGCTGGTGAGAGATGTAAATTTGAATTATTTTTGTAGTGAATGATTGGTGTGCTTGGAAACGATGGGGAGATTTGGGGGAGTTTACTGGATTTAAGTGGGATGGTGTCGCTTGTTTGTGTGAAATATTGAGGTATGGGCGGATAACTTTGTCTTCGTATGATAACCAGAAAAATAAGATACTTGATATATAATGACGAAATAATAGTTATGGTCTTTTATTTTATAATTGAATCACTATGATGTATCTTAATTCGATAATAATATACCACTGCCGTTCTGTAGTTTCTACCACTATTAAAATAAAAAAAAACGGAAATACGAGTTATCGGAAAAAGAGTGCTAATCAAGATTTACGACAATTTTGAAAGTCAATCTGTTTTCCATAAATGTAATGTGTATGAGTATAGCGTAAAGTTGATTTCTGTCAATTATTAATTTTCAATTAATTTTTAGGATTTTGAAATATGCTCGTGTATTAAAAAACTTCGTTCGATATCATTTTATATGTAATTATCAAGCTGATTATGGATAAAATAAAGCTTCCTTAAATAAATAGAGAAAAATATATTATTTAAAATTGTAATTTTCTGTATTAGTAAGATTCTATAAATAGACTCTGTACTAAATATGGTTATCTCATAATCTTTTTATTAAGCATTTTATTTCTAAAAGAAGCAAATTTATAAGTTCAAATTAACTCTGTCATTTTCAGATTGGTTATCGTGCGATCTCTCAAGTACCTGCGAAATAATTTGAATAAAAATATTATGCGATACAGCTCCAGATTCTAGACTTATCAAGCAAATCGGAATTGAAATTACTGTGTTCCTTTGCAAAATAAACATATGTTTCATATTGAGAACGCGATAATATACAATTTAATTAATAAGTTTATAGTAAACTTCAATTACACAAATTCTTATAAGATGTCAAAACAACAATAAATGATAAAATTTCTAAAAGAATATGAATTTAATTATAACAATTTATTTCACTGAATTTTTAGTAAAAGTTTTAGCTGTGATATCAACTTTAACGTTCAAAGTAGACTTTCGCGATAACTAGTTTTAAAGTTTTATTCAAATACGGTGTAAACTCTCGTTACTATACTTATCGAACTGACAAAAGAGCCGATCATAATGAATTTTTAACGTGACTTATATTGAAAACCAATACATTAATTGAGATCATTTAGATATCTTATAACAGTATTCCTACGTATTCTTACAGATTTTACATTGGTTTATTTTTTTATAACCAAAAAGGTAACTGCGGATGTATAGATTTGTAAATCTTCATACATATACCTACATGAAATGAAATATCGCGTGATAACCAATTTTTGTAAGAATAAATACAAAATTAAAGCAAATATAAAAAAGAATTCACTGGCTATTCACTGTTCTATTTGATACAATTGCAAATCAATAGATGATACATCGACAACATTTTTTAGTAGCAGTCTGAAATCTTATACCTATACTTTGCAACCTTAGCGTCAATAATAAATTTAAAAAGAAAACTATAAATAACAATAAATAATCTTATTTTTATTCTTAAACGCTGACATATTTTAACAGTTGTTAATACAATTCTACATGTTTGTACTTTATCCGGATTTAATTTTTCATTTATATTCATCAAAGTTTTAACGGCCCTTAAACCTTTCATCTCCAGGCAATTACTGGATCCTCAGCATACTGTGGCCGGATTACGCACCGACGCTGTTCGAGCCAAACCAGTGGTGCCACAAGACCCTGTACATCTTCTCTCTGACGCATCTCTGCATCGTTTACGTGGCCATCTTTGCGAGTGTCATCACAGGCCTGGGACTCTTCTTCTGTAGGGTTCTAGCGTGTCCCTGGCCAGAAAGGTACTTGTTAGTGTTCTTTTTCTCTATCTATTCTAGTTCGTAAGATTATTTTCCACGTGATAAGTATTCGAAAAATGATTGAAAAATTAATTGCTTTGAATAAAAAAAGAGCGTGATTTAAAATTAGCACAGAATAAATTATATGATGTATCGCTTAATTTATTTACTTTGTGCATGATTAATCACATGTATAAATTTCTTTGCATCTAATTAATCATGTAAGTTACGTGATATGTCATATACGATTACATTATAAATTGTGTGATATATCATACAAGAAACTACGTGATAATTTATGCATACGAGATAAAGAATGATTTTTTTAATTATTAATGAACATGTCAATGAACTTTTCGAACCTTGTCAAGTGGCAGATATTTTATTTAATCTTTAGAAAATTTTGATTATACTGGAATATTGTAGCTCACTCACCTTCTACAAAGTTAAAAGTTTCAAAAGATTAAAATATTTACATTAGAGTATAAATTTTACAATTTTTTGCATAATTAAACTAAACAGTTAAAAATATAATTCCGTTGGTTATGTAAGAAATATATAAATGCATCGATTACTTTGTGGTGTAGTAGGTTTCAATCTTTATCGAAATTTCAGTAAGGAATACATAATACAGTTTAGCACGTTTTCGTCGACGTATTAAGCGCGTTAAGAGGTTTATCGTAAAATCGAGTTTCAAAAGTTTTTGCTTCAGAATATAAAAAGACAATAAATGTTATAATAATAATAATAACAATAAAAAGTATTGAGAAGTCAGATAAGTACTTAACAAAGTAAATAAAACCGTAATGTTGCATTCTAACTCTTATCAGACTCACTATACAACTAAAGAACTGAGTTTCCATGTTAGGATTTTTGTATAATATTGCTATACGTTACTGAAAACAGTATTGAAAACGTTTTGTACGTTAACACTGCGAATCACGAATCCTAAAACATGAAAAAATATATAAGTAATCACATTAATTAATCATTGTATCGACCTATTTATGCATTTACAATTTCCATCGAACGATCCATTTTGAGGAAAAAATAACCAAGAATTTGCATACACTGAAGTATGGCTGTCACGTTGGCACTCGGTTCCAATATCTCCAATTTACCGAAGTAGCGATCTATACTTCGCCGTCAAGTTGATGTCCACGTAACTGCGGTTTGTTATACCGCTCGCTTGCCGAATCACTCGAAAAGCCAATCAGAGAATGAAACTTAATCAAAGATTGTTTCGCTTTAAATCAAGAGTAGATGCCGTGTCACTTTACTGATTCCGCACTTGCGTTCGTCTTATACAATGATGGACTTCTATAGATATTAATCACTTATGCATATAAATTGCTAGAAGGTTATGCGAAATAGAAGTTGAGATATTAATGTTTTTACTTCTTACTGATCAACATGAGCTATACTCTTAAAAGAATTGACAACTGAGATTTCAAACACATTTTTAATACTAGGAAAAAAATTTGTGAGGAACATTTATTACTGTTCAAAAAATTTGTTTGATGGACCTCAATAAATTAATCAAATCAGTGTCTAGCTCTAAATTTACAATAAAAACAAATAAAATCAACACAAAACGAATGACCAATTATTATTTAGTGTTAGTTCATCTATTATACATCGTTCTCTACTACCGTAAACAAAAACTATGCTCATACTGACTAGCAACCTTACAATTCTACCACTATTAACAAATCTCACAGCTTCTCAACCATATCTTCACCTTCTCCCTTTCGTTTCTGTCTCTCTCATCCGCAGATACAAATAACCAAGACAGTCCCTGCGCCATAGGGAGGCTCGCGACACGGGGCCAGGCTACACATCAGTCGGTGGTAGTAGGCAACCTCGGGGCCACGATATTTCATTCGAAGACAAGATCCTCGAGCAAGTCGATGAGGAAGACGAAGGTGAGGATAACGAACAGCAGCAGCAACCAATCGGTGAATCGACACCGGCACTTGAAGCTGCACGTAAAGCTATGTCTACTGATGATGATCAGCAACTCGTCGCTGAGAGTAAGTACTCGAGTAAGGTGCAGTTCCGCGCGCCCGATATCATCGAGCTGTGATGACGGATCAAGAATACGCGTGCCTGCGATTGGTTACGTATTATAATGGGCGCGGGTATGTGTGCGCATTTGTGGGGAGGGTAGAGCGCAACTTGCAGTTCGAGCTGGTTAATAAGTTTTTATTTTGAGGGTTTGTATTGCAATTGAAATAAATGTTTTATTTTCTCGTTTAAATTGGATTTTTATGTATAGGTAATGATATAATTTGTTTATGAGGGTTGAATATGTGGTTTGAAAATGTTTAAATTAATTGTACAGTGTACCTGAAAAAAATGATGAAATTTAGGATCGTTATTTTCACGTTGAGAGAATGTAATTTGTGATAATTATTCTTGAGTCAAATTAAATGTATTTATATTTGCTTTAGGGTAATTTGCAATTAATTGTTTTGCATAACTAGATTAAAATATTAAACCTGTAATTTAAGTAATTAAACAATTACCTCGACAATTACGCTATAATTTTTAAAATATGTACAAGTCCTCTTGCATTATTCATAATTAAGTATAACAATTAACACATTATTATAAAATATACTGTTTAATAATTTTGTGATTGGAGTAATGTTTAAATACCGGAGAAATTGGCATTATAACTAAGTTTCTTTTTATAAACTACGTACCGACTCCAAGTGCAAGTAAAGAATGCAACCAAACGTGCAGATTATGGAAAATCATCACTTAAGAATCGCGAGAAATCGATATTCGTAAACCCAACGGCACAATTTTAATTTAAAGAGACAACAGTAAAATTTTCACACTATCGTCGCTCCTAAATTAACACATATACCCCACTTGCACTAATCACCCAATTCTCCAACACCTCTAATAATGTCAATTCGAATAACCGCGCAGCGAGTTCCACTTTTCTGAAGCGATATATCGATTTCTCGTGGCTCTTTTTCTTTCCTCCCCTCGCTCGCAAGAGGCAGCGAAGTGGCAGCGAGAACACCTTTGTCTTTCATCACGAGCTCTCTTTTCTTCGTGTATACACGAGTTCGCGCGTGTGGCGTGATTGAAGTGCACACGCACACATAGACACGAGAAGCGTGAGGCCATTGGGAAAAAAAGTCGACTGCTAAGGTCACGGGGTGAAATGATGATGATGCGATGGAATCGTTGATATGTTCTTGTACGGTGAAGTTTAGTGAAGAAAATTATTGAGAATTGTTGTGTAAGTAAAGTGTAGATTAACGAATGGTTTTAGAATTTTCTGTGAAATATTAATGTTTAATTTATTTGATAGAAACGTCGTTTTTCATCGTGCTGTAAAAATATAAATTAACACCAATTATTAGAGTGTTGGGGTAGTAAGGGTATAATATTGTAATATTATTACTATAATATTTGTGGGCACTTCCGAATCAAATAAGTTTTATAAAAACTGGAACAATTTTACATTAAAGATTTTTTAAATATTCTTCAAAGATACTAGTAATATTTCAATATTATAACGTTTCACGTATTACATTGATTGAAAAAACTTCGAAAATTATTTCTCATACTGTAAATCATTCAATATTGTCAATATTGTTCTATTTTTATATTCACATACTGTGATTTTACATTTCCATGGAATTCAAAAGATATTTTCAAAAACTACATTTAAATCTCGAATGATTTCACCATGTGATTTTTTGTGACTTTTCCAATGACTGACAGCAACACTCGAGGGCTAAAGTGCGCCTTTTCTACGCATGGATTTTCTTCGAAATCGATAGCATCGTTTGCTTCACGTTATACGAAATGAAAAAGGCCCCGTTACTACGGAATGATGTTGTAATTTTAAATAGTTTAATAGAGCTTTGAATATTTTTACCCAAACCTTACTGTATTATCATAATCTCAATGATTAGTTTACTGAAATATTACCATTAACATGGCAATTCTATACCAACGATTGAATAATAACAACGTCAGACGAAAATTCAACGAGAAATGAACATTATAATTACTAAACGGTACAACACAGAGTATACATATAATAATGTAGGTTAACATTCACATACGACTGCCGATATTTTCAGTTCCATACCCCCTGATTTTACCGTCGTTGAATATAATTCTTTAGCGCTTTATTTCCATACAACGAACGAACGACGACAAGGAACAGCAGCAGCAACAGCAACAAAAACAGCAGAGCTAACGAAAAATGTGATTTTCCATAAGGAGCGCGCACGCGGGGCGAGGAAGCGTTTTAGCGAATTGCATATATCGATCGCACTCCCTCGACACGCGAACGCGGGCGTTTGCGCCGCAGGCCTGAAAATATTCCCGAATCGATTTTACGAGTACATATATATAGACACACACACACACACATACACATACAAGGAAGAAATACCATGTACACGTACACACGCGCGTACGTTGCGATAATTGCGAGCGTGCTTTATCTTTGCGTTTTTTTCGGCTCGTACATATATATACGAGGTAGTGCGGCTCGCGACATCGATTTTTGTATGTGTATATCTTTCTTGAAGCAATATACAATATATATAGGTACACAATCGCGTGAGTATTGGTTGATTATGAAATAGATAGGCGGGGTATAAGTATATATATATATAGATGTGTAATGCAATTTTTCAGTGAAATCAAGTAGTAGTAATCAATGATGACGAATAAAAATATTTTCAGATATACAAACAAGTATATGGTATCTTTTATTTTAGGCTCTTCTGCTTCTTTTTATATGTATATTTTTAAGTGGTATGTAGCGAGTCGTACATGATATGAAAGAAAAATTAGTGCACGTGTATGTGGGTGTGTGTTTTTGTGGATTCAACACGTAAAGGACGATGATTATAGTTTTTTTTTCTTATTATACCCAGCTGTGCGAGCAGGTATAATGAATGGGAAAAACGGGTTCGCGACATAAAAATCCGCGGGAAAATGTCAATTATTTAAAAATACATGCATATATATACATGCATGCAATGTGTATGTAAAAAAGCTAAATTGTAATCAAATGTGTAAAAGTTGTGTGATGTAAGTAGAGGCCATACATATGTCTATTCGTGTACGTATATCAAATAGCTAACGGTGTTAACAACGTGCAGTGCAGAATGGATCGTATTGATGACTGTCTTCGACAGTGTATCAAATATTGAGGGAAATGTTTAAGTGGCGAGTTTTTCTGGTCATCTGTCACTGATGGTAGCTTTAAAATTAGGAACAAGCTCCTTGTAAAAGTTTTTTAACTTAATTTCGCAGTGACCACCTGACATCACAAATCATGTGAGAAACCCTTAAAAACATTTTTTTATGATCGCTTTTAACAGTAAATTAATAATTCAAATTTTCATTAGAACTTTTTTGCGTTACATGTAAATGTTTTTTATTACTTTAGATTGAAATACCGTTTGAATTTTTAATGACTTTTCTTGCACTTTTCTGGACTAATTGATCTAATTTTATAAATTAATAAGTATTCTTAAGAAAAATGGTTTAGTATAAAAATTTATTGTGGTTTTGTGACAAGAAATTTATTATGGAAAAGGAGTCAATTTAATTTATAGACTTATGCGAAAGTAAAATATAAAAAAATATTCGTAGGAAAGTCAAAATTCATCTGATATTTATATTACTGTCACAAAATTCACATATATACCTTCGCTACGAGCAACACCCATGTCTTCACCCTCTCACATATATTTTTTGCACCAGTCGACATATTTTTTGTTTCCTTTTCGTCTTCTAGCATCGCTAGCTGGCATTGTCCACTTAGTTTTATTCGAAAACGCAATTTTATTTTTACGATAAGAGATCCCTCTCAGCGTCACTCTGCTTCGTCGGGTCAATTGCTCGCAAATCTCGTCAGTACTCGCCTTAGGCTCGAGTAGTATGTACTCGCAGTATGAATTCCTCGCGAATATTTCGTGCGGAAGAGAGAAACGTTGGAGGGATGAATTCTGCGAGGGATCTGAAGTAAAGTCTTGTTCTATTATTTGCTGGAAGCAGGGGCTTTCGTTCTCATATGTCTTGTTTGAGGAATAAGAAAACGTGATGGTTATAGATACTATTGCATCGTATTGGAGATTTAGCTGAATTTCAATAATATTCGTTGTTTTTGGTTTGAAATGCCTACAGTGGTCGTGTTATTTTGGAATAGCAAAAGTTAAAGTTCGTTTTTCTTTATCGAAGAATTTTATATTGAAAAAATATTTATTCTTTGTTTTTTTTTTTTTAATTTTTAACATTCAAGGAAGACGTACATTTTTTGGATATTGTTTTTATATTTATTTTAATTTTACTTTATTTCTAGGTAACGACTATTAAACATCGCGATTTAGTTATTCGCAAATCAATCAGAATAAGTATCAAAGCAAATGATATGACGCATGATCAGAATTCAACTATTTATACGTGAATCAAAGCGGGTTGCTGATTAAACTGAAATTATAGAAATTCGAAATATTTTTGAAATACGGAAGAAGAATAATAATAATTATAGCATAGAAGATTTTGTAATACTAATATTTACTTGACAGATTTATAAAACTTTACAATTGAAAGGAAATTTTTCTTTTGTTTGCAGAAAATCAAATTTTTTCCATTTTTACCTTAATATGTCCGACCAAACATTGACTTTTCTACTGATTATATGAAATTTGATATTCTTTCGTTTCACCTTGTTCGTTCACTTTTAAATATCACATAAAATCGCTCTTCATTATACTATACTCTCCATTCACATGCCTTGGATAAGTTTTTTAATAATTCTCAAGCATAAATACTACCATCTTCCTTTACACAAACACCGTCTCTGTGCCCGACCACAAGGGTCGCGGAAATAATCGCCGAAATCCTTGGCACGCACTTCTTAAAGCAAAAATACACACTTTTGGTACCCCTAATAAATGTGCATCTTCTAGTGTTTATACTCTGCGAGTAAGGGCTAATTATATGTTTAAAAAATAGAATATTTACGATCGCCTATCATTAACGGCAAAACCCAATGTCTCTTACAACATTTATATAATACTATATATGCAATTGCGCAGTGGTTCGAAAACGGGTCCATAACGTTAATGTAATCGTGTAATACGCGTGTATATGAGTGCTCGTGTCCGTGACGCGTATATAGAGTCGATAGAGCAGTTGAGAATTCGCGCGGTGAGCGAGTTTCTCATTAAAGTTTTCCGTAGTGAATTGGGAGGGGGAGGGGCTGGGTTGTCATTACGCGATTGGACGTTCTTCGATGAAAAGTTGTAATCTTTTTAGCAGAGTAACAGTAAGATGCGTTCGGCCTTTTTCTTCCTAAACATTTGTTTTTTAAATTTATAATAATTTACTATTATATACATATTTTTCATATTATCATTATTTTTGTAATAGAATACATTCGTATTTTCTTAGAAATTCAATAACATCACTTTCAATTTCTAATATTTTCATAAAATTACGCGTTTTCAGGGAGTTACTAAAGTAAGGATAAGCCCTTGCTATGAAAATTGTAAATCTACACTGCGACTTGACATCGTAACGTGAACGTAGCTATTGCTACTTTAACAATCTGGCGCATGCAATTTTCGTGTATATATTTATGCCGAGGTAAGTCTTGCTATAATCATGGCTATTTTAAAAAGAAGAAAACAATTTTGAAAAAATATTTTTTCTCTTATATTGCTGTATGATTTAAAAACAGATTTTTTTTTTAATTTAGAAAAGAGAGATGTCTACCGTGCATACCCCAGATACAAATTAATAGGGATGTAGAAATCTAATAAAAGCATAAAGGATTCCTAAAATATCAAACATTTTAACAGGAAAATGTTTAAAAGGTTATTTTTTACCATTTTTATTAATGACCTTATTGATTTTAACTTTACTTTCATACCCTTGCATTATTTTATTTTTTTATTTTATATGTTGACTCTATAGCTTTAGTTTTGTATTCAGCCTTTGCATTTCTTTATTTACTACATATCCATGGGTGTTCATTGTTTTGTACTATAGCATTTACAACTATCGGTTGCAACAATAAATTGTGAAAATTTACAAACCGTGCAAATAAAGAAAAGATAGTAAACGTAGATTTACCAAATTCCAGGACTGTTATATACCGGAATTAATACACTAAAAGTGTCTAATTTATAGTTGTACAGAATTATACATAAAGAAGTTAAATGAAATTTCACAATATACTGCATTTTTCTATTTGTCACCTTTTTTCTATAACTGACACGCGATAAATTCATTAATTTATCGCTCCAAATTCGCAAAAATCAACTTTCATCGTGCAATTTATAAAGCAGAAATAGCAAAGAGGAAATCACATCGACTCTCGTATTTCTCATATAAAAAGCGCAGCTGCGCGATTATGTAACGGAATCAAGCTCGGATTTCAGACCGCAAAAATTCAATTACACCGTCGTTCAGGTACGTCGACCTCCCCGTGAGTTCTCGAATCGACCGTTCGAGAATTTTTATTGCTCGCGCGCTCGTCAGACATCTGTTATCTTTCAGCAAAGAACTGTTTCTCTTTAGTTCTGTTTTGCAGTATCGGTGTGCAGTATTGACTTTTGCTTCGCAACCACAAAGAATAATTCTACATAAGTTCAATATTATCCTTATAAAAGCTTTTTCCAACTTCATTTATTCGCTAGTTAATAAATCTTATTTTCGATACAAGAAACAACAGCATCGCACATGGCAAAGCTGAATCCACGTGCGATTGAGAGAACACAAACGTCCACCTATTGCCACCATACTTTCTCTATTAATTTCACGACAATAATAGATAGAAAAATCCAATCCAGCACTGCAGGCGTTTCGCGTACAGTTCCGAAACAAGCTATCAATTCTACCGGCGAGCGAAAAAAAGAAACAACAAAGCACTTCGCGCGTCCTATTTTCCTGGTCGACCAGCAATATATCGATTGATCGTTAAAGCTATAGACGCTTTGTTTTGCGCGTACATATATATATATACCGTGAGGGCGCTTTTAGAGAGAATGAGTTCATCCCGACGAGGCGTTCACTATATACAAGCGAGGTAAACAGTCGCGAGGGTTGCGCGGTTGCGTGTGGATAACTTGATGGTTCGACTCTACTGGGGTTGTTCGGGTTTACGAGGCTGAAAGGCTACGCGCTGTGCTACTGCGTCGTGAAATTTCGAGCGAAGTGATAAAGTGCAATGGTGACAAGTGAGTGCTCAGCCGGTTGATTATTATTGTTGTTCTAAGTATAATTAAAAGATTTTTTCGGTTACATTTTTATGGGTAAATTTAGTTTAGGCAGATGATAGACTGAATATGTTAAAGTACAGCCTCAACAAAAATTACTGTAACTTATCTGGCTTATTTTGTAGGAATTTCAACTAGCTAATTTTTAATTGAACGCTTATATATTCTACCAATATAATAATATCTATTTGAATTAAACTTAAAATATTATATTCTTCATAAAGGTTCATAATTCGTAAATTGCTTGATACAATGTAATTTGTCGATGAAAAAATATTTTGAATTATGCTTTATGACTTACATCTATTTTTTATACAATTTTATTTTTTAAAAGTATTAAAGTCTTTTCTATTAAAGAGCTTGTATTGTTACTAAACGTTTGAATATTTCTGCCGACAGTAACACAATATTTTCTGAAATTCATTAAGGCAATCTAATATTGTAGAAACATTGTTAATGTCACCCTTGAATGTTATATCTAATATATTTAAAAATACTGCTTCTTTCATTTTCATAAAATAAGTATTGTTTAAAATGGTATCAGTAATTTTCTAAATCTTCTTAAGATGTCACAATCTTAACATTATTAACATCATTAAAATTTTCTAAGGTTTGCGATTATATTGTATACTTCATAATTCTGGTATGTTCGAAAAAGTTTCCAAAGAAAATGAAACACGTTTGTGTATGAGTGAGCTAACGATGCTGAGATGTCGTGAGAAAATTCAGGTTAACACTGCATAATCGCGAGCTCCCATTCGTGATTTTGCACGTAAGACATAAATAATCTGAATGCTAGAAAAAAAAAAATAACATAAATTCTATCGTATCGTAAGAAAGTCACGAAGGTATTTTTCATATTAATATGATATGCTTTGAAGTCTAAATAAAGTGAAAATGAGTTCACTAAATTTTCAAAGTAAATGTTATTTTTACAACTGGAATATGTATGTTTGACGTCATTGACTTTAAGACTTCGATTAATCATGAGTTTCCTCGTGAAATAAGGTAAAATCTATTTCTAGACGGAAAATTTATTTCTCTCAATAAACATAAATGAGAGCATTAATCTGATTTACATATATATATATATATATTTAGTAGTTGTAGTAAAGTGATAAAAGGTATATTTTCATTCTAGATTTAACATAATTGTTTGTATAACTGATAATAGTTACTAATGTATATCTATATGTTATAAATTTTATAGAAAAGTTTATTTATTTTTTTATTAGCTGAAAAATTGCAAATTGATAACGACCTGTTAATACACTCTTATTAATTAAGGTTCATATAAATTATAATTTACATAAAAGAGTGTAAGAAAATATGGAGTATTATAAATAAATCTAAGATTAATGTGAATATATAAAAAATAAATCTACATATATCTAACATAAGAGGAAAAAAATTGAAATGTTTATTAATAAATATAGAATGTATAGTCACTTTTATTTATTATACTAACGAAATATTATTATAATAAAATTGTATATTCTTATATTTACGAAGATTATTATCAAACGATTAAACGTAATTTTCATTCGAAGAAAACAGCATACATATATACAAACAACGCAGAAATTAAGAAAGTAATTGAAAATTCACAATTACTCTCATTTATAATAAACGTTATTTTATCAACCAAAGAGACGAAATAAAACAAAACCTATAATTTCCAACGTTTTTACTAAGTAGTTTAATAAACTTTGACACTCTATATATACGCGTTTATATACATCGTAACGACATATATTTTATTGAAAAGAGTCTATATCGTAATGTCGAGCGCTTCTATGCGTATATACATTAACATAGTCGACAATTAGAGCGGGTATATTATAATATATAGGGTGCGTATAATTAGAACACGCGCGTGCGCAAATATCGTGGTCCAGGCTTCAAGATGATAACCAACTAAAGAATGAACACCATTTCCCCTCGTGGTTATATATATATACAGCCCTCCGTTTTTCTATATGCGCCACCGGCTAACACGCGGTGGCAAAATAACTTTCCCGTCTCTTACGAACTGCGAAGACTCTGATGAGCTGTGGTTTTCCATCATTACGGTTCGTCATTATCTTTGTAAGGTTTTTCGTTGAATTTTGTCGAATAGATTTCTTATGCTGCATAACTTGAAGTTTTTGAAGTTGATAGATGCAGTAGAAAACTATTTTACATTTTTAAAGCATTCTAATGAAAAAGTTCCATTTTCAATGAAAAAAAAGGTTTGTGTAAAAACCAATCAAAGTGTTATTTTGATTTTTAAGACTTGCAAAAGTATGCATTACATAAAATATTTATATACCCGAACGCTCCATCTCATGAGATTCTTCGCTGCGTTTATAATCTGCCTTCTCTAGACACTTTCTAAATACTACAATGGTATAGAATACAATCTAGACGTAGCACGTAAGAAAAAGGATGTAATGTTTAAGCTAATCGTAAGGGATAATTTTCAAAAGGACGGATATGTATCGCATCTGTATTACTTCTTCATTTACTTTTGCGCCGAAGTTGCACGAGACATGATTAAAAAAAATATATAAATCAAAGTGCCAAACCGGCACTCAACACGAATCTTGGCAGACTGGCGTGACGCTCGTTTTTTACCAATTTTTCAAAATAATTATGTCGTATAATATAGCGCTTGATTTCTTCACGAACATAACTTTTTCCGTCTTGTACTTTTATAAGATCGCCATTTATTCTTTTCTTTTTTTTACGGACGAAGTAAACTTTGATTTGCTCGAAATAACAATAGCGATAGCCATATAATAGAATCACCTGATTGGATATCAAATACTGAAACACACACTGGCAAAAGGCGAAGCAAGAATAAAGGAATATTTTCTGACGCATTGATTTATTGCTTCGAACTGTGTTTTCACCGATCAACGTTTCATTCTTGTTCGCTTTTCTTACGGTAGATTTTGCAGATGACATATTCGCTTACAAATATACACAGTTACTTAAGCACCATACTAGTCTAAATACTTTTGTACATTGTGTTACTTCATTCCTTACTTTGATATATCTTGAATATGATTTGATGAAAACTAAATTAATCACTTCGAAAACCTTTTGTAACGCAGAAGAATAACGTCGTTATAGTCTACCATCGATTACAAATTCACGCAACTTGGACAAAATAAAAAAAATAATAATAACGTAACACTTTTCTCGGCTATAGGCATATATACTCTGTAAATAACATGTCAGCTTCTGCATGACGTATAACGACGCAACGACAGGCGCAGTGGTATATATCTTTTTTACGACAGAAGCGAGTGAGCGAGAGAGCGAGAGAGAGAGCGAGATTGTACGTGTGTATTAATCAAACGCGAACTGTTCCTTCCACTCGACGCTATATTACGACACGCGCATCCTCATTTAGGAGATCTAGGTATAATGTATAATGTAAGGTACATGAGATGCGCGAGGATAGCGTTAGGGATATAAGCATTCACGGGACATGAGAACTTGTACGTGTGTATGTGAATTGTTTATTGTACATATATATATGCACACACGTGAGAGGAGATGAATTTAATGTAAAATTCTAGGCTAAGTATAATTAATAAACTTATGTATCATGTGTACATATATATGCGTATATGCGTTTACCATATGAAATAAAATATATATATCAACGTTAAATTATTAAAATAAATAAAGATGATATATTGAAAACTACGATAGGTATACGTTCTTGATTTTTGTTTTCATTTTATTGTCACCTGTCCGACTAATGCAGGTAAGTGTAATTAAATTAGTTTTACATTTCATTTATTTTATAATAGGTATGCATGAATATATTTTATCCGAAATGCGGAATAAAAGTTATTTTTGATGAGTTAAAAAAAATTAGCATTAAAAACCTAAGTACATTTAATAAAATTTTTGCTGCATTATAAAATATTATAACAATAAAAATAACAAAAAGCTATCGTGTTTTCATTTGGTTTTATTGTCCATTATTGTGTTTCATTTAGATTTAAGAAAAAACGCCGTATTTATCAAATAAATATATTTCATTTACAATAATAATATTTATTACTGTACATTATTAAACATGTGGGCGAATGTAAATGTATGACGGTAAATATAAGCGTAAGTGCTTTTATTCGTTTAGAAAGCTTGAAGACTCGAAGAATTTAAAATCTCAATGTAATAAAAAATATAGAAAGAATTACAACAAACTACGTGTTATTAAGATTATCTTATTTAAATGTTTTATAAGAGTCTAATATTGAAACCATATCGAATCTTCCAATTTGCTTTTCTGCATACTGCAGGAAGAAGAGAACAACGTCTTTCAGTTTCTGAAAAAGCTGTTGTATCTTTTGATAAAACTGTAACTCTATGCGGGTGTCCATGCCCATCGGCCTGCATTTACATTTATATTGAACTCCATATTCTTTGGTTAGTGTGACATCGAAGAGAGCAACATGATTTCTTGTTTTATGCGGCATATTATTATAAAGGACTTATAAACCTTTCATTTTTGAGTTATGGTTATGTTTCTCTATGAATAATAAATGCTTATTTTTGTACTAATTTGACTAGATTAAACGGGCTAAGAAAACCCTTAATATAAATACAAGAATCTAATTAATAATGTACAGGTTGCTTATAGACAATCGTTTATTGCACGTACATAACTTCCGATAATTTACAATATGCATGTATGAATGATTATTCTTTTACTTAACTTAAGTTCTCAATTACATACGCTCGAGTTCTCAATAGTTTATGTTAAGAAGTTGTAAGAACAACTTTTGGACTACTTAAGGTTTGGAATCAATATAATGAAAACTATGAAAGGCACGTTTTTATTTTGTAGTCAAGAAAAAATATGCATGCAAGTAAAAAATTATGGTTGGTAAAAACATATTTTTAAACGATCGTAAAAAACTATTTTAAAATATAAAAAAATCAATAAAAGCTTCTTGACTGTGATACAATAATAGGAAATCGTGTGTCTAAACTCTTTATATATTCATATACGTTTAATATTCATTTTTTTAAAAGTTAAATATATTATAAATTATTTGATGTCCGTATAGCTACAGTTTTTTTTTTAATTTTTTCAAAAACTAATGTATATTTTGTAATCACCAAATTTAAATTTTATCCTTAAAATAGAGACGTAATGCTATGAACTAACATAATGTTACTAATCTATAAACTACACTGTATCGTAGACCATAATGCCTGTTATTATAAAATTAAATAAATAAATAAAGAAACATCGAATTTTCACAGTTAAAACTTTTAGGCATAATTTCCACTTATATGACGAAAAAGTAATATATTAGTCATCTTTATTTGAGTTATTGAACGTATGTTAACTATTTAATACCTTAGACTTAGCAAACCAAATATTTAATTACATCCCATAGGATATAATAATGTACGCTGCAGCATTAAATTAATAAAAGCATACATCACCTAGCGCTCTATATGCACTATAACGTGTATCTCATACAGATGCAGATAAAACAATATTTTTTCACTCCACTGCTAGGAAAAAGATTCATGTTATTTTGTAACACCTTATGTTCCTTGTCAAATGAAATACCGCGTTACGAGCTTTGATTACACACACATACACCTACCCACACGCATTGTCAATATACCCAGGCAAAGGCTTATGCATCATAATTGGAACGTCGGACAAAGGCGGATCCTTGCACTTTGCCATGCGGCGGTGGCAGCGACGGTGGCGCGTATTAGCTGAGCGCAATCGGTGCAAACTCGGCCGGCAAAGTTTCATGCGCGGAATGCGCTTATCGGCGCGCCATTCATCAATGGACAATGCGGTATGCAGGAAGGAGGGACAAACTAATCGAACGCGGCCAGAGCTCGAGGCGACGTGACTGGATGCCAGCCTTTCGAGGAGATTGCCTAAAGTGGGTGGCGTTCGATGGTCTTGCACTCGAGGTGAGATGATGCACAGTGGATTGTGAAAATTACGGGAGATTTGAGAGTTACAAATTAGGTGCCAGTGGTGGTATCAATTGTATGATATGCTAAAATTTCAGGAAAAATGGCGTAAGTATTATTGAGAAATTAAAAACGAGAGCGGACTTTAATAAATAGAATTACTTTTATCGTCAAAGAAACAAATTTTATTGAATTATAATTGAATATCGACTGCCTAGCAGATGTATTTAGGCGTTAAACAACGTTTGTACAGACCTAGCTTTTCAAGAATTAATTGTAAATAAAAATGATTAGTGGAAATAAAGTTTTGCACCTTTTCAATAGAATTGCAGTATCAAATAAATGAGACAGTCAGTAAGAATTATTTTCAGTTCCTTAAAATTCGCCTGACTTGTTACTCTAAATTTTAAAGATTCACGTTATCTAAAACTATATTTTGTTAACAACTATTATGCTCTTCAATAACAATCTGCATTAAATTTAGTAATGCCTCTTTATACTACACAGTAACTACAAATATATATTATTATTTCTTAATTTTAATGAATTTTACATGCATAGGACGTCCTGGGTATAATGCGACGCTTATTGGAAACGAACGAAGACTGCATGTCCTATTTATGGGCTCTAGATAAAAATTGTACAATATGTTAGCTACTGCAGACTTAACGCTCATAATTGCATATTTTTGTCCTAAAACATAATATATATTTGAAATGCCATTATGATATCATAAAGGAATTATACTTTTTATAACTGAACTTACCTATGCAATTACGTAATCCCATACTAAAAGGTAAGTAAGCAAAAGGGTGCTGTTTTTTTATTTCCTCAGGTAAGAATCTGTTTGGGTTAAATTTTTCCGGCTCTGGCCAGAAATTTGGATCCCTATGTACATCAAAAATGCCGACAATTACTTCGGTTTTAGCTGGAATAACAATATCATCTGAAACTAAACCACTGCAATTTAGTGAAATTCTTCCTATGCTAAAAAGGGACACTGTGTGAACTGTGTGTGTGTAAAAGTATTTACAATTAAATTATATTTTAACATAAAATTCTCATTGTTTTGAAAATTTAGAAGTACACACTTTTTTACCGTTCACTATCGAAATTAAAAAAGGCACTGTATATTTCATTGTACAATCATAAAATGAAAGAATTCAGATTCAGGCGTTAAGGTAAACCAATTTCCAAAAGAAAAATAAAAATTGCTCAAAATTCTTTTACTTATTCATAAAAAATGATAGCTTTTTGAAAAATGTCATTTTTGATAAATTTTAGTTAAAGATTATTATTTGACATTGGCTTATAACGTTGTACCAGATATGAATAATGAAATTTACAAGTGTTTTCAAAAGGACCAATTTTTACGTACCTAATTGTAAATCTTCAGTAAGATAGCGCCCGATGAGAGATATTGGAGGAAATAGACGTAATGATTCTTTAAAGCATAAATCTAAATATTGTAACTTATGAATGTCACTAATCGACACATTACCGTTACTTTGATCGAAAACTTGAAATACTTCAGCTCTTGCTAAATTCTAAAATATTGATGAAGATAGACTAATTAATAGTAAGAAGAATATTAAAAAAGGTGTTGATCCATAAAGCTATTGATAACACAGCGACATAAAAAAAATTAAAATCAGATCTGAGGATGAGACACTGATATCTTACAGTATTTCGACCTGCTGAAACATAATCCGGAGTCAGTTTGATCTCCTCAAGTCAGGTTCGAGGTCATTTCAAGGTCAAATTGAGAAAAAACCATTTAACAGATTAAATGGTTAACCGGTTAAATATCAGAATATAATGGTCAGGGATATAGATTTTTAAAGTCACTACTATAATGCAGATTTAATAAATAAAACTTCTGTTGCTTTGTTTCTGGAATTTTGATTATATTATTTATGGTATTATAAGATATTACAGGGTTTGACGCGATAGATTTAATGTTTAAATCTTGAGTAATAAGGTTACAGGGTAAGAATCATCGATTATAGTGGTGATTGAAGTTATGATGAAACCATAATATGATAGAATCAAATAAACCTTCTATTTGGATTCAATGACTCTAAAAACCTATATGTTTGGCCATTGTATCAAATTAAATGATTTTTTCTCAATTTGATCTTAAATTATTTTTTCTGTAACTGTGTAATTATTACAATACTTACTTGTGCTTCTTTGTTTTCAGCTAGCAACAGTAAGGTGTAACAAAGAGCTAATGAAGTTGTATCAAAGCCCTACAATATAATTATATTTACTCTAGGTGAATTGTATTATTTATGTATTATTATGCATTGTACTAACTGCAGCTATGAAATTATCCACTTCCGCTGCAACTCCTTGACGATCTATCATACCTTGGTTTTCCGCTGATAAAAGAATATCGAGTATAGGTTTTTTACGATTTCCATCTACAAATAAATTCTTCAATATAAAAGTTACATTTTTTTTTAGACTCATGTGTATGAAATACACTACCATATTCGGTATCATAATTTTCATCACTATCGGCGGTATTATTCATAGTGAATTTTGTTCGTTCAAGATATTTCTGACGTTCTCTGATCACCTTTAATAAACATTAGCATTAATTAATTAAAACTTCTACACTTTTTTCTTGAATATATTCTGTAATAATAAATCTTAACAAATGTCCAAAAAAATTCTAAGATAATTTAGCGTGTGTCAAACCAAGGCCATTTCGATGCTTTAATATTATGCCAGTAATGCGTTATCTAATGCAAAAGAAAAAGTGCAGCCATAACCAAGGTTTAGGCTATTTTAAAGACTAACATACATCTCAAAATAGTAGAAATCTGGAAAAATTATTTAGGTTCAATTTCAGGTTAGAACAAAATTTTCGGGAGGATTTTTAAGATTTGTACACCTTCTGAAGATCATTCATAAAAATTAAAAACTATCGTTTTGGATGTAAAATTTCCCGCTCTTTCAGAATCTGGTGTGAAAAATAGGGGTTTCTATTTAAAAAAATCACATTGACCTTCATCCTCTATTTGGAATTTCACCAGTCCATGAACCAGTGAGTGATAAATTTTTGAATTCCTAAAACGTTTTAGCAGACGGTGTTTGCTTATAATTTTCTATAAACTCTTGCTTGTTAATATTATCAACTTCAATCTCAAGCCCAATTAATTCTATTTGGTAATCGATACAAAGCGATACAAGAGAAATGGTCATATGTGAAGAATGGTTATCCATATATATTATAACTGGAAAACGTTGGTGATGTACTCAAAGAATGTTTTCCCAATCATTCATCCATTATCTGACACCCTAATAATCCAGTCGTTTGGAGTATTTTCAATGATGGCTTTTGGTATATTTTCTTTATATGCATAATCAGCATGGGTGGAGCACCAACACCAGTTGAGCTATAGATTTAACACAGTTAAATCTACCTCTATCTACAACACTATACACTGATCGGGAGCCTTTTGTAGACAAAACTTTTTCAGATTTTGGACATAATACAATACTTGTTTCATCACAGTTAAAAGTAGAACTTGGATTGATATTTTTCAAATTTTTTTGTTTTCAATATTCTTCTAAATCTTTGAACCATTATTGTATATCTTCCCTTGCGACTTAAGCTCGACTCAAGCTTAAATATTTGGTTTCTCTTATTGATAATTGTGGATGTTGGACTTGGCCTATCGTTTATGAATGGAGTTTTCTCCTATAAAAGGTGTACATATTTTTGAACTGAGTCCAGTAACTCTATTTTAGTTACTGGCGAGCGTCGTTTAGATCTATATAATATTCCATTAACAATCTTCAACTCCTCAGTCTCTGGTATACTAGCAACAGCAGCTTTTCTTAATGAAATTCCGGCTTTCAATGATGTCAGAGCCTGGGTGATTTTATCTAGTATATACTTTAGTCTCTTGCACGTCTTTTTATTAAAATGACGTGATTTTACTAACTCTATAGACTTTCTTGTAACTGTAGAGGTAGTACTCATTATAACTATTATATAATGAGTACTATTATAACTAATTATTTTTGGAGTAATACAAATTGTCTCTGTAAGTAGAAAAAATGCATTCTTAATAAACTGTGTTTTGAAAAGTAATTTATTGATTCTATTAACCGGCCGAGCTAAGTACTTGTGTATGTTGCGTATATTAGAAATTTCGAAGTGGTAAATTTTGCGTAGGTTATTTTACCACTTCAAAAACGTATTTTTCCTTGTCCGTCTCTTGCTTGAAATTCCATGTTATAACTAGAAAGCCCAGATCATTCTAAATTTTTAAAAACAGATTATGCTCTTCTACTGACTTTGTTAATAAAGGACCACGACACTGTAATGAAGATTAACAAAACTAAATTTCACAAGATGAAAGTTGAAAGTTAAAAGATGATAATAGATAATGGATAATGGATAATAGATAATGGATAATATATAATATATATTTACTTTAAGCAAAGTGTATTTACCAACGTTACGAAAATTCAAATGCTAGTCATCGCGCCGTATTGTGTTGATTATGATTTGCATACATTTACTGTCGTCTGTATATAAACGTTTTACACGGTGGAAAAACTGTCGTATATCATAGCCACAACCGTGCACACCGTACGTCCCTCACCTAGACTCATTATGACGTTTATTATGACTTTATCTGTTTTTTTTTTTGCGTAATAGAAATCATCTCCGTGAGTAGAAAAAATGTCTTCTTAATAAATAGCCTGATGAGGTTCACACAGGTTGATAAAAAAAATACCAATGCATCACAAAAATTATTTGCAATTTAATAGATAGAAGCATAAAACGCGTAAGCTTCAACATGAATATCTTGCGTGGGTCATAAAGTTATTTTATATTTTCCGTACTGAAATAATATTAAATCATATAAATTTTACGTGAATATTTTTCATTTTAACGTTGTTAACTCCAGATCCATCACTGTTTTATAATATGCTACTCCTATTATTTATCGCTGATATATTAAGTCGTCTTTCATTAGATTTCGCATGTTTGTCGAAAAACGGCTCTCACAGTTCTTTTCGAATCTGAGTAAGGTATTCACGTACTTTTCCACACGTTTAAAAGTAAAGGGATATGAACAACTTTGCGATAGTTTCAAAGCCACTGGTATTAACCTTGAGAATATTATATGGGCATTTATGACACCTTGGTCTAAAGTATCGCTGATTCTTTATTTTGAAAATGTATTTATGTTCAAAGTTGCACAAGTTTTACAAATCTTATATATCAATAATATATGTGTTATTAGGTTATATTCAAATAGATCAAATTTGTATGTTTAAATACCGACCTTATTTCTAAAAGTACCAACTTCTTTAATACTTCGATATAGCTTTTGTCCCAATGGTAACCACCGTAGCATCCAATTTTTAATATATGGGCGAACTGACCTGCGATTTATTAAACCTCTCAACATTTAACAATGTATATTTTATCGAAAATGCATGTTTTAATACCTGTATAGAACCATATGAGAAATAATCTCCATCGCATTTCTGTACTTTTCTCCACCTTCAGACTCCGTTTTACTTATATCAACGGCCATTGCTGATTCTATTGTAACATATAGTAAGTATATTATTTGATTAAAACACGAATAAAAACTAAATATTTGTAGTATTACCGCATATGATTTCCAATTCCAGTTTTGAGCATAATTGTAAAAGATTTTCGACAGTTTCATCGCCCTGAGAATTAAGATTAGTTATTAATTTTTGTACATAGTTATTTGATATTTTTAAATGATTCTCTACTAAAGTTGGACAAAAAGCTGAGTTCAAAATTCTTCGTCGTTTGTACCACTTTTCACCTGTATGGAATTTAATTTCAGATTAAGATTTGAATTTAAAATTAACTTGGACTAGTTTCTGACGCTTTACTTACCATAACTTACAACAATACCGTCTCCTAGACCCATTGAAAGGGTATCGTAAAAGGAGGACTTTTTGATATATTTTTCTGACGAAAGAAGAATCTAGGTATGAATATTAACTAAATTAATGTGTTGGTTAAATAATATATTCAACAGTATTAAAAACGAATTTTACTTTTATATCATCAGGATGTCGAATAAAAACTAATGCACTAGATGTAAACCATACTTTAAATGTTGGATAATATTCTTTTGCCAATTGACGAACTAACAACCATGTTTTCTCTACAAAAGCAATGTAAAATTTAATATTATTGTATTATTATATTAATATTGTTCCCAAAAATTAATATCTTTAATTCAAAATTTGCCCATAGGAAAATTTATGTTAAATTGTAACAGTTTTTTTGGCTCCTGATTTTCGATATGCTGGAGACATCGAAAAAACTATTAACAAATTTTGAGTTCGCTAGTCGAACTCAACTTGATTTGCGTGAAGTAAATAGCTCGCGATATAGCAATTCGCGAGGCCGGCCGCTCAACTATGTTCGTCACTACAGACGACGAACGCGCGGAGGCGGCGGTACCCGGGAGAAGGTCAGGTGAAGGTATTAAAATGACGAATAGACTTAGCATATATAAAACAATAACAAAGTCTATTCAAGTCGAAATACAAAGATACGCGTCGCGTTGTGCGCATACAAGAGGCCGAGTAGTATAATTAATTTTCGTTGGGCCGGTGAACGCAACACCGGCCGCTCGCTATTGCGAGCCGAAAATACAGAAACACTGGGACTGGTAACGCAGCGCCAGTCCAGTTAATATCGTACGAAATCGGTGTACTCATGAAGCCGTTTGCAGGTCGCGTTACCGTTGACTAAGTACAGGCTGTTGATGGGAAGCGTCCTTCCCAGTCGCGACAACAGCAGGACTGCACTCACCCGGGGATAGCGTCGGTCACTGGAATACACGAATGTAAGAAGATCGCGTGTGCGCGGTTAGACGGCCCGAGAGAAACTGGTTCAAAATTGAATGGGGCGCGACTTTGCAACGGCGATAGTCGCGTTATCCCCGCGCGCAGCTCCCGAATACGTTGCTTCAGCGATGTAAACAAACGCTCGAGATGCACGAATTCGCGGGAACGAGAGTCAAACGGGTTCGATAGAACACGGAGAACTGAGATGCTTATTTTCTCCGTATTTTATCCTCGAACCTCGTTATAAAACTTATTATTTACTCCTGTTTTATGTATCCTGTTCGTCAATGAGAGGTACTGTCTAAAAATTCAAGTATAAGTATAGCATATTTAAGCGTTATATTAACAGGTATCGAAAGACAATGATTTTTTAGAATGAAAAATGCAGTAAATAATTGATTTATTTTTATATTAGGAGTGTTTATAGAACGCTAATTTTGAGATTTACTATGAATACATTTAAAACGTCATATATACTCTATACTATCTTGGATCTAAATCGTACATTTTTCTCACATTTCTTAAAAAGTTTTTTAAATTAATTTATGCCATAGATATTGAAATAAATCATGATTGAGATTTACTTGTTAAATTGAGTCATTTTTGTTTATCGAATAAATAATAGACACAAATTACCTTGTGAAACGTTAAATGACAGCATATTTCCCAAAAGTGGAAGAGGCTTTAGTCCAGGTATATTATTAATTGCTCTTCCCCATTTGTTATACCGTAGAATAACATGAAGAATGGTCAAGCTTAATGAAACTAGTAAAAGGTAACTTATCATTGTTCTTTTATAATAAACTGCAAGGTCAATCAACTGGTAACGATATTTATATAGTTAAATATGTTTTGAAAGATTCTTCACACTGGCTGAAACAGTATACTTTTATAAATATGTTTAATAATTTTAAAAATCATAATAAAAATTTATTTGAGCAATTTTATTCGAAATCTCTAACAACCCAGTAGAATAAAACTGTACGAAATTTATATAGCTAATAATATTAGAAAATCTGTGAAAAAATTATATTTATAAATTATATTTATATAATTTTTATATAACTTTAGTTTTTATTCACGGGAAAATTCTGCAGGAATTTTTCTAAAAAATATTTCATATTTTTACAACAATAGTACATTATGAATCAAAGGGTAAGGTGTACAGAACGAGTTGAGTACAGAAGAAAGCCTCGTTTTAAGTATGAAAGTTGTATAGGTGATCGTGCATTTAAAATTTTTATTTCTCGCTCCTTAAATCACACTTGGAATGCGTGGTCTTTGCGGATTTCAGGTATTGAATGAGGCTTATTACATGTACGTTTGGAAAGAATACAGCTTCTAATCATATATATACTTTTTATTTTATTTCAAAACCATTAACAATAACTTTTGACTCATAAATTGAAAAAGTTCGATTTTGATGACATAACCATCGTTTACTAATATTTTCTGAACTATTAGGTTACGAAATTAATGTACTGGCTAGAAAATGTGGATGATTTTGATACACAATTAAAAAAAAAAAAAAAAAAAAAATTTGTCAAGTACTCGACCAACACCGTCATTCGCGAATCGGTGGCCCTGGTTCAATCCTGAATCCCGTCATTTTTTATTAATGAAAGTTAGGATAGCTTACTCGTAAAAATACAATAATGCTAAAATTGATAACTTTCAAATTAAATATCTTATTTTAATTCATAATTACTGAAGTTAATATATTTTAGCAGCAATTTAAAAAAAATTGTATTATTAATTACGACGTATTTTTTATGTTAAATTAATAATAATTATATTAACTTATTATTTACCATAATACAATGTTACTTGCAGATGCGGTGCGAATTCTTGTAATTGTGTTATAGATCATTGTAATATAGTGTAATTCGTATTGTAATATAGTCTTCTTGTAATGTAGTGTAGTACAGTTCTCCTTCTTGTAATATAGTGTAATATAGTATTCTTATTTTACTAATCCTTGTTTTTCGACAGTGGAGCTGACGGAGTTCGTGGTTTCAATTTTTCTTAGCGACTGCTGCACATCGCTTCACATTTATACAATAATTAATTCGATTTAAGATGATCGATAACAAAATGATAAAATAATATAAATAAGCTTTCATTCGATTTTTTCGAAATAGAAAGATATTGATTCCTTGCGAAGTTATAAAAGTTTAAATTGAATAAAGAAAATGCTCTTTTTAATTCCTAAAGTATACTGTTTGACTTCCCGGATATTTTAGTGCATTTTCTATACATAATTTTCAGCTCTCAATTACATCAAATATTCATAGTTTAAAACCAATGGACTGGATCTGTTTTTATATATAATGTATAGTAATATATAAAAACAATATGATAATTATAATTCATATTATTCTGTAATTATAATTCATATTATTCTATAATTATAATTCATAATATTCTATAATTATAATTCATATTATTCTATAAAAACAGATCTACTCCATTTGTTATCTCAAGATAACTATAACAAACTTATACAATCGTCCATTGCATCTTTTAAAAATGGCGGATGGATATTTTTTTTAAAAGATTTGATATTAAAAGCGAAGAGGAGTTGGCACAATTAGAGAAGGAGGAAATAAAAAAAACACACTAATTATTATAACCATTAATCTCAATGGCCAGCACATTGTAGCCAGACGGGACTCTAAAAAACTGTATTAGATAACCAAGGAAAAAACAGATACAGTCAAGATTCTCTGAGAACTTTGAAAGACAAATAATTATGCTGGACTGTCTAAACTAGGAGAATGAGATGCTGATCCACCTTATAAAAGATTTACGAAGTAAGGTACTCTTACTACATACCAACTCAGATTCGTACAAGCTGTGTGCTAAAATTTTAATAAAAATGAAATAAGAGCAAAATGTTTTTATTTATTTATTTATTTATTTAACAATCGCGCATATGAATTGGGGACAAATGTTTCTTCGGAAATAACTTCAGGGGCAACGCGTGGTTATAAAAAAAATTGCTAATCAAAAATTGTCAAAAGTCACCTGGAACCCTTTCATATAGGGGGTGAAGGGGGTGCGAGAACGAATAAAAAATTCCAACAATCGCGCATATGATTTGCTGAAAACGAGAGTGAGATTAGGGAGTAAATGTACAGCCTTTTTCCCATTTCCGGCGAAAAATGAGAATGAATTTTATAGTTGTGTTAAAAAATTTATATTGCACTCGTGAATATAGTAGACTGTGCGAACATAATAAGTAGCGAAAATAATAGCATAATATACTATTATCTATGTTTAAAGTTATCTAAAACATTACATTATGAGCTTATACATAACGCATATGAGGCTTAAACGTGAAGAAATCGCAATTAGTGGGGCACACAAACGTGTACACCCACATTAATACGGGGCACACAAAAATGTACTTTCTCGTCTGCAAGGGCACACAAATATGTACAAAAAATTTTTTTTTTATATTGCTTGTAACTTTTGTAAATATTAATATTTTTTAATAA
>JAWWEQ010051387.1:0-10249 GCA_035583055.1 Torymus tubicola | reverse complement strand
TTCAAGACCTTGTCTACTTCGTTGTCCTCTAAACCAAAAAAATTTTGAAGGTCATATTTTTCTTTCTTTTTGATAGATCTACAAGGTTAACTAATTACTTTTCAGAAAATAATGGTGCAATTATGGTAAAATAGGAAAAACAGCATTTTTTGTCGTAAAATTGGAACTTTGACCTTCGATTTGAAGGTCAGAAATTAATATCTAATGAATCGGAACATTTTGCCTTTACTCAGAATTACAGGAACTTTAAAATGCCACTTGAATTATTTATCTATGTTTTTTAGGTCGCGAGATATTTGATTTCGTTCAAATTCGTTTAAAAATTCCTATAGTGCGCCGTGGCTATCTGCAGGGCTACTGTGCCCATTACGGTGCGCGACGCCCTTGTGTCGTAAAGAGCGCGCAACCGATAATTTCCAACCGATACTTGGAGCCACCATCTCTTCTCGCGGTCTGTCTCGTTTTCTCTTCTGACCGCAGCTGGCTCACTCGGCTGGGCCGATTGGGGTGCGGTAATATCGGCAGGCGGAGCGCTCTCCGCTCTCACTTCGCCTGCCGTCCGTTTCCCGTGCATTTGGGACTGTTACGGCGAATCACGTTGGGCGCACCGCAGCCGTAACTGCTAAAAGCGCTTCCTTCGGCAGAGTCGACTTTGCCGGGCTTTCTCGCCTCACGCCTATTTTTCTCCTCTTCGCTCGAGCTGCTACTCGAACTTCGCTCTCTCTTCGACACCTTTCTGTCAGAGCGTTTCGATGAACTTTTCTTTCGCGTCGACGGCTTTCAACTCGCCTCGCGAGGTAGAGACTGTGTCTTTGGTGGCGAATTCGCCGCCGCCGTTTGTGCGTGCATTTTCTGCATCCCCTCTAGGATCATCTTGGCAAACTTGGCCATTGTATCCTCGATGGATGGCGGAGCTGCCACTGACGTTATCGGCGCCGGTTGAGTCTCTAGTGTGCCCACTTTGACTTTAGGCTGGCTCGTCTGCTTGCATGGCTTATACGCCCATTCTGCGTAAACGCAAGACTCTGGCGGCGGCGGAGGCTTGAAAGATTTCTCAGCATCTACCACTGATTCAGCTTCCATTGCCAGATTGAGAAGTATTTCGATGTCATCGAAATCACTTCGCCGGATGAGCTGTTGTAGTCTCGGCTTCATATTTCGATGAAGCGTTCCGAGCTGAAAGTCGGCGGCTCAGGTTCCATTTTCCGCATCATGACCTCTAGGCACATGATATAATCACGCACTGACTCTTCAGGCCCTTGAGTACGGAGCGCCACTTCGTCGGTTACTCCGCACCACCGCCATATCCGTCGGCAGAAAACTTCCCAGGTATTCCAACTCGTCCTGTTGGATCTGACCCAGGTGCCTGCTACTCCCACGAATAATTCTGGAAGAGCGCTTAACATTTCACTTTCCGTGAGTTTGGCGAGAACCCAATTCTCTTCTACCCGTTCGAGAAACGTGTCAATACTCTCTCCGGGCTCTCCTGAGAATTTAAAGCCCCACCGTCGCACAACTTGGCCAACGTCTCTCGGTGTTCCACCGATCGTGCGATTCCAATCGTTTAGCAGTGACGGTGGGTTTGCCCGCGATATCTCAGAGTCGTTGTTATTTCCCGGTAGGCTTTGAGATCCACCCCCTCCCCAGGTTCCTCCACGGGCCGCTGGAGGTGCCGCCGGATGTAACGACAGATCCAAATTTTCGGCATATTGGATCTGTCTCTTGCCGTTCGTCTCTGTTATTGGCAATTCGGCGGTAAGTCCTCCTATGGCCGCCGGGTGGGTGTTGAATATTCGAATGTCACCCTTCTCGACGGCGTTTCCGAATTTTCCAGCCTCGTGCTGTGTCCAACGGGGTTGGGTTTGGTGTTGCGATGATAACCGCATTGCGAAGTAATTGCTCGATACTCCGAATTTTGGTGTCTACGGTCATCATATACGTCGTCCAGTTTATCGGTATTCGGAAAGTCGTTCCGTCCGCGATGGCCATCTCGAATGTCGTTATTTTTGGGCGAATTGGCGAATTTTCTGTACGCCCTGTTGACTCTTGCAGCCGCTGGGACTTTTCCGGCTGCGAGCTATTCTTTTTCCGATCATCTTCATTTGATGTTTCGTTCTCTTCGTTTTCTTGCTTTACGATTGTAACCTCTGCCCATCTTTTGCTGCGCTCGAGGTTCTCTTCGACCGTCCTATCGGTGTTTAGAGCTTCGAGCGGATGTGGTTCGTCCGTCGACGAATCTGCCCAAGAGATATCATGCACCGCCCCGGACGTTCTATCCAGGAATGTCCGTCGAGCATTTCCCCGCTCTATATAAGCGAAGTGCTCGCCGACTATTCCCCGGACAACCATTTGTTGATCCGGGCGAGCCTTTGGAAGGTGCCGCCGTCTGGCTTGAGGCCCAGAGCTTCGGCGTAACGTAGTGTCTCTTCCTCCGTTAAACCCCTGCACTAATTATCCAGGGCTCTCATCGCATCGCCTGACATAATAACGCCGATTTTTCTGATAGGAAAAGATTTGCCCAGATAAATATATATATTTGTTTTTTTTTTTTTTTTTGAAAAAGCAAATGAAATTTTGTCTAACAGCAATGCAAAAGAAACTTTTTCTAATTTTGCAATCGAAATGTAAAAAGAAAAAACAGATTTTATTCCTATATATATAAAGCATAATTTTTCCAAGCGAGGCCGATCCTGTAAAATCAGAAAAAAAAATTCAAAAAGCGACTGTAAAATTAATATATAAAAAAAATAACGACTCAAAAAAAATTAGATTCTGAAGAAAAAAAAATATATGAGGGGGAAAAGAGAGAAAAGAGAAATAATCAATTTAAAACAATTAATTAACTCTAAACCATTATTAATAAATTTAAAAAACAATTTTTAATCAATTAAAAAAAATTATTATCAATTCATTAAAAAGAAAATTGTTTGTATTTCACCTTCTCCCCTGCACGCACATACTTATCGCGCATCTCTTATGCGCAGCTCGAAGGCGAGCTAGGCGCCCCCGCTGCTACGATCTACTATCGTGCATGTTCGCGATCTCATACCTGCGCTCTACTTTACCGGCTATTGCCGATTTACCACGTGAGGTCACTCAGTTACCATTAGGCACGGTGGTAATTTTAAATTTGTAATTTTAAACTCGTAATTTTAAATTCGTACTTTTAAGTTTTGTAAATACGTACATTAAACTCGTAATTTTTAAGTTTGTACATTTGTATTGTATTCTTGTACTATTAAACTAGCGCGCAGCCGCCTTTAGTGGAGGCTTATTAGGAGTTTTTTAAAAGCGGTTGTTCATCAGTATTAGTAGCTCTAAGGAAGTCTAGATTCTAGTAATTAAATGCCCAAATGCGCTAAATGCATTTCTATTATTAAGAAAGAATTTTTTATTTGTACCGAGTGTAATAAGACTTACCATCCGGGCTGTGCACGCGCGTATCTGGGTTCGAAGACAGCTCGGGGGTGCTGCTTAGCGTCTCTATCGAATTCGCGACAGAGATCAAGTCCTACGACGATGACAGAGCAGAGTTACAACACGGTTAGTGGTATGCCGCCCGGCCCCCAGACACCGCTCTTTTCATTTCCGGGTGCGTCGATGTTGCCGCAATAACATCTGCAGGCAGCGGCAGCTTCGGAGGCGAACACGTCTTTTGTGCCGCACCAATACCAGCAGGTAACATCAATTCCGCAGAGCATGTCCTCAGTACCGCAATAGCATCCGCAGGTAGCAGCAGTCTCGGAAGAAATGTCACTATTTAATAATTTGGATAGTGACGCTAAGATGTCGCGTATGTACGAATTCATGTTTACGCACATGAGGGGATTAGAAACAAGGCTAAATGAGGTTGCTAGAAGTACATCAGAGCGCTTTAGTCAAGTTGACGCTAGATTATAGACTCTCGAGAAGCGCGCAGATGAAAAAATAGTTCGACCGCATGACTCAACCGCGGAAATTGTTGTATCAGGCTTGCCAACTCGAAGTCAGTTGTCGTATGAAGATATAGTCACCCGTATTTTTAATTTCATTGGAGCCGCACGATTTCAAGTCGATGTAATGAGTATTAGGATGCTGAATAATATAAAAAAGAGTGAGAGCTCTAGCACTCAAAATGGCGAATCCGCTGTTCAAGCGTCGTTCTCACTCATATTGCGGTTCAAATCAGTACAGATCCGCAATGAGGTTATGAGGCTCAAAATACTCAAAGGGAACATCCCTGTCGTTAGCATCTTCCCTAATCTGCCAGATCTTGCAGAAAGTAAGGTCTTCCTAAGTGAATTTTTGAAAAAAAAGTGCTTGATTTATTAAGACAAACTAGAGCTCGAGCAAAGGCTTGAAATTATGAAAGGGTCTGGGTCAAAAATGAGCAGATTTTCGTACGCAAGAATGCTGATTCGGAAGTTATATCAATTTCTCCCGAATCAGACTTAAATAAGTTAATATGACGGCAAGTTGATTCGTTCTCAACCCCGTCAACCTCTCTAACGTCCAGCACTGATCAACTCATAGTATCGCACAAGAATATAAATTCGCTAAGGCGTAAGCGCGATGTTATAAAATACATTGAAGATGTTAAACCGCTTATAATCGCTATTTCTGAAACATTTAGTACGTAACGATCGCGGTCTGAAAAACAGAAACACGACTCGATACATGCAAGCAGGCGGAGTAGCGTGTTACATTCATAGGTCCTTTACTTCTAAAGTCTTATTTATGTCGAAAATTTCAAATATAACTGAGACAGAGTTCCTAGTATTGGAAATAGCTTCTTCGTCTGCACCTGGCGCTTCGAAACTACTGTTAGCAGTCGTTTATAGGCATGAGGAAGGCCATGTACTGACTGAATTTTTTAATGTAATCGATGATTTAGCTCAATCATACAAGAACATTATCATTTTAGGCGATTTTAACGTTAATGTACTTAAGAATACTTTCCATTCTCGCCATCTTATCGACGCTATTAATGAACGTTCCCTTTATTTAGTTCCGTATGGAGCTACTAATTTTAGTAATAATGCTGCCACGTCCATTGATCTCGCGATTGTGGACAGTTTATCTAAGCTCGTCTCATTCAGTAAAACCGATTCTCCGATTGCGGCAGGGCATTTAGCGATTAATTTAGTCTATAAGTTTGTGGCAGATAAGATTAGCAATAAAACTGTAACGTACCGTAATTTTAGAAGTTGCGATAAGAAAAAGATGTCTGAGGACATTGTTAGTGCGTTATCATGTAACCCTGTTATAATTCATATAAATCCTGATCCGTCGAGCATCGTTAATTATTTTAGTGAGGTACTCCAGCATAGGCTCGATCGTCACGCTCCGTATGCCATGGATAACAGCGGATATAAAAAAGCTCTGTAAAGAGAGAGACACACTATACAAGCGTGTGCGGCGTCTTTGTTCTGCTGAACTACTTGTGGACTATCGTGCTAAACGTCGCGAATTAAAAGTACTTATGTCATCTTCTAGGCAAGCATATTTGAGAAGCGAATTCGCCTCGACTAATGATAGTGGTCGCATCTGGCGTATTTTGAGAAAGGAGGGATTAACTGTTGATAAAAATAATTTGAGTTGTAATAGTTTTACTGCGCAGGAGTTAAACTCATTCTACAGTGCAGTTGCATGTGCACACCCTCCTTGTCCACAAAATTCGCTGGATGAAATAGTAGCATCTATCCAAGTTATCGGCGACAGTACGCTACGTTTTCACGAGATAACCACTGCTAACGTCTACGAAACTGCGCGAATGCTTTCTAGCAAATCTAAAGGGCAAAGCCCGGATGGCCTTCCTTGGAAATATCTCGAAAGTCTACTGTTACCACTTTTACCTTCTTAGTTGAAATCTTTAATTGTTCAATTAGCACAAACACTTATCCGGACCTCTGGAAGAGAGCCTTCATTATCCCTCTAAATAAATGTAATAATCCTCAATCAGTCTCAGATACCCGGCCTATCGCGAATCTATGTCATCTAGCGAAAGTATTTGATAAAATCATAGCTACTCAGATCTCGCAACATCTTGAAACAAATTCTCTTCTCTCGCCATTTCAATTTGGATTTAGATCGGAACATAACACCCAGTCAGCACTTCTGTACTTCACCGATATGATTCGTAATGGCATAGAAAAGAACCTGGTCACGCTAGCAACTCTGTTCGATTTCCGTAGAGCATTTGATTCGATTGATCATGAGACTCTCTTGCGAGAGTGTAGGAATATGAAATTTTCGCCTGAAGCTATCAAATGGGTGCACTCTTATATATCGGGGCGAACACAAGCTTTTGTTTGTCAGGATGAACAGTATGAGTTTCTGCCTGTCTTATGAATGCAGGCATTCGTTATATTTATAATCTTCGACGTGATACTCATATAAGGCCATATAGATCAGAAGTGGATTGGCTGAAGGCGTGCGACCGGCGTAAGTACTTTCAGGGATGTTTTACGTTCCGTATCTTAAACACTCAACGTCCCTTGTATTTTTATCAAGCATTGTCGGAACAATTTATCCAGTTACGCCGATCGGAACGCCTACAATCATGCTCAATAAACATCCCAATTGCTTCTTCCGAGAGTTATAAAAACTCATTTTTAGTCACTGCGCTTGAATTGTGGTCTACACTCCCGAGTGATGTCCTCAATGCTCCTAGTTTTCATTTTTTCAAGTAGTCTTATGAAGCATTTGAGGGCATCACAGTAACAGGCACTGTGATAAAGTGAATACTTCTTCAAGCACTGCCCCTCACCACTGTCTAGCGCTGCAGGCTTGGTAAGTTTGTCCTCTTTTTGCTCTTACTCTTCTCTTTGCTCTTACCTTATTAGAGCTTTATCTAATACCCTCTTCATTCCGAGGAGTGTTTTTGTACCAGGCATTCAAGCGCAGTGCACGCATCAACACCTCATCGTACAGTATTTTTGTTCCATCCTCGAGTTCAACTGTCACTTTGATTAAACTTGCGATTCAAATTGGACTGCGCGCAACGACTACCACAACAGACTACATGATGGCAAAATTGACCTCCGATCCTCTGCTTGACAACACAGAGAACAGGTGCTCAGTATGTAACGAACTCTCCACACGCGCACTAGGAGTATGTCCGATCTGCAGCCAGCTATGTCACTCTAAGTACTCCGGTAAAAGAAAGGGCGCGTCGTGTGACAACTGCTGCAAAAACAAGGACAAGATAGCAATGGAAAAAGCGCCTGTTGAGAAGTGCCAGCAGAAGAGCACGGGTGAGCAAGCGATCAGCGACATCCACGCAGAGTCGAGCGCTTAGTAATACACAGGCGGCCCCCCACCACCGCGTGCCAGTCGGCTCGTCAACGCCAACTGATACGCGCTCTCCATGCACTAACACTAACCAAACCGACTCGTTGCTAGAAACTAGTGTAGTGCGTGCGACGCGGAGAGTCGGTGTAGAGGAGCCTGCTTCGGTCGTCAAGCGGGTTAGCGCTATCCAGGCGGTAAACAAAACGCTGAATGCTACTGCCAGCCGGGTTGCGGTACCTAAGGCGTCACACTCAGCGTCAACGAAAGAGAAGAACAAGGTACCAACGACAACTGCAGTGCATTCTGCGATATACACATCGGCGATTAATTTAACAAATGAAATCTCTGAGAAGCATTAATGTGAGTAATGCCTCGAAGCCGATAAACGGCTCGGTACGGGTTGCATCCGTACCGTCTGCAAACGTGTTAATTCCTGTGAGCACGTTAGAGCTATTCTTCCAAAGGTCCGACATTCTCGAGAAGCAGGTCGACGAGTTGAAATTCCTCAATGGTCGGGGTACCGAAAGCTCAATTATTAATCATGTTTCAAAAGATGTTACATCCTGTGACAACTTGAAGTTGATCACTCCGATCTCCGATCTTGAGGAGATCATTAGTAAACAACAAACGCTTCTGGACGAATTGAACTCCAAATCGGGCTTTCTTCTCGAAGAAAATGTAATTTTAAACAAGAAACTCGACAATGCGATCAGCAGCTCTGAAGAGCTCCAGCGTGCTCATAAGGAGAGTGTATGTAGCTGATATAAAGCGAGTCTCTCAATTGACATAGTAGGAAATTCCTCTTATGCAGACCCCACTCAGGCAATCGACGGATTCCAGTTGCTATCCTCTTCTCGAGTGTGGTCAGGAGTATCTTGCGGGCTAAACGAGCGCTCGTCAATAATTACCATACGACCAGTGACGTCCATCCCGAACTCTTTGGCCCGATTTCTGACAGATACTTGCCTGGACACAAGGTTTTCATCAATGAGATGCTGCCCCACGATAAATTTCAACTATTCAAGAACCTGAAACGGATTGCACAGGGGCTCGGTTTCAAGTATGGCTGGCATGCTGGCGGTAGATTTCTAGGAAATCGTTCCCTAGATTTCTAGGAATCTCGTTTTTACGAGAAGTAGCTTTGGTAAAGCTTATGAGGGTCGATTAGATTTACCTAATGAAGAGTCTAATTTACCTTACACTGATATAAAGTTGCCATACTATTTTGTTGGTGATGCAGCATTTAAAATGGCAAGAAATTTAATGAGACCTTATCCAGGACATCATCTTGATACAAATAAACGTATCTTTAACTATAGACTGCCACAAGCTAGAAGATGCATTGAAAATGCTTTTGGTATTTTAGCAGCTCGATGGAGAATATTTTTCAAACCTATTGGCTTTCTTCCGAAAGATGCTGATAAAATTGTGTTAGCATGTGTTTGTTTACATAATTTTCTCACGGCTCGGACACAAAAATCAGTGAGAAAAATGTATTATCCTCCAGAAAATGTTGGAAATGAAGATACGGATTTTACGACTACTGAAAATTTAAGAAACGAATTTGGCTCAAATGGCCCTGTGCAATTAGGCGAAGTTAGTTGGCAATATGAATACGTGGATCGAGGAAAATATCGAGATGCGTAATTTAATTCTCATTATTTTTCATCTAAAATTTTGTATGCAAAATAAATACTAAAACTTATATAAAAAATAATAGTTTTTATAATTATGTAATTTATATAAAGTATTTTAAGTTATAAATAAATTCATTAATTTGATTGCAAGTTTTATTTTATTTTTAATGCTTCTTATTTATTAATCTTAACAGATTCACTACTGAGCACACTTAAACAGTATTACATACAATTTTTTATATTCAGTTATAACTAATTAAAATTCTGAATATTTCTTAAAAACTTATTCTATTCTACTTACAATTTTCAGCTTTCTATATAATATGATTATTTAATGACTGAAATATATTACACAGAAATACAAACGGGGAAATAAAAAATATACTATTTTTCTAATAAAGTCAATTAAGTTTATTGAGAACTTCGAGCTTTCATAACAAACGTATTAGAATCATTATCACAAACCAATTAAATTGCCAAACCAATTAAATTATTTTTATAATATTTAGAAATGCATCCAAAATATTAGCTATAAATTATTAATACTGATTCTTTAAGACATAAATGACAACATAACTACTTAAATTGGTATAACGAGAATCTTTGAAATAAACTTTTTTTAAATTATTATTAGATATCTATTGAGAATCTTAAATCAAAAATATATTACGTTTTATAAATAATTCCAAACAGTAGCATTTTGATATCACTGTCACTATCTTGGTCAATTAAACATTGCATAATTGATTTCCTTTCTTTCTTGGCAGTAATTGGACTCATTTGATTAAGTTGAACAGCTATAAGTTTTCCGACAAGAGCATCTGCATCATTAGGAATCTCTGGTACTGAGCTTTCGGAGTCGTTAGGTGCACTAAAAATATTATGAATGGTTGCTTGAACATTGTTCATAGCTGATTCTACAGGATCGATTTTTCTTTTTTTTTACTGCATTAAATAAAGAATTTTGCTGACGTTTTTTATTTTTCTCATTAGCACAGCTTTTAGAAATATTTGTAAGAGATCTGTAATAGAATTAGATAAAAAAATATGTTAGTAATAAAGGTTATATGAAATTATTCAAAGAACATATAAATAGATTTACAATCTGCCAATGTTTTGTGTCATTAAACTGTCCACTTGTTTGAAATAAGGCCACTTGCGTCTTTTAGAGGTAGGAGTACCACTTCCATGTTCTTGTTCTTGTAAAAGCTTTTCTTTATGATATGCTGTTTGAAATTGTTTCCATTTTTTTCACAGTTTTCCACTATATCATAAATAAAAGAATTTGTGGAATGATAATTAATCAATGAATGAATAAGTTTTTTTATTATTTTACTTTT
>JAWWEQ010051386.1:0-10249 GCA_035583055.1 Torymus tubicola | reverse complement strand
CAATGTTCAACCCTTTTTACTACTTTATTATCTATTCTTATATGAAAGTTATCAGGAACACTATCACGATAGTTTCCCAAAGTTATATATACTGTCTTATCAATATTAAGGGAGAGCTTGTTGCAAGCTAACCAGTTGGCAACACTCTTTAGATAATTATTCATGGTTTCTTCAGCTAACATCCATGAGTTTTCAGTAGACAAAATTACCGTATCATCAGCATATGAGAGTATTGAAGGATCAATACTACTATACATAATAATACTATACATAATACTACTATTTATAATACCTACAGGAGTAGGTATGCAATCAAGTAGGTCATTGATGTACAGTAGAAATAGTAGAGGACCTAATATCGTTCCTTGAGGAACTCCTGTGGTCATGATACAGTCTTAGCTTATTGTTTTATGTATTCTAACTTTTTGTTTGCGGCTAGGTAAATAACTTTTGATTAGCTCAAATGTACTACCTCTTATCCCATAATTTTGTATTTTTAATAGTAGAATAGAGAGGTCTAAAGTATCAAGCGTCTTGGCGAGGTCAAGGAAAGTGTCAACTGTAGGCTTACTCTTGTTGAGGTTATTGTAGATGATATTATGTATACTAATGCGTCCTTAGTATTTTTGTTTTTAATGAAGCCAAATTGATTTTTAGATAATATCTTATGTTTTGTTATAAAATTATATAATCTGCTGTGAATGATTTTTTCAAATATTTTAGCTATATTAAATATTAATGAAATGGGTCTATAATTGTTTGGGGGATCGTTTATTGCCTACTTTGAATATGGATACTATCTCTGCTCTCTTCAATGAATCCGGCCAAGTTAACTTTTCAATGCAGAGATTGAAAATGTAGTCTAATGGCTGCAGGATATAGTCGGATATAGTTTTTATTACGTTTGTGCTAATTCCATCAACTCCTCCGAATTTGTTCTTCAGATTGTTTATAATTTTTCTAATTTCTGAGGTATTCGTTGTTTTGCATTGTTCGGCCTCAATATATTACTACTTAAGTTGGGGCTAATTATACTAAAAAAATCATTAAAATTATCGGCGATATCTGTAGCATTGATGATTTTGTTATTATTGGTTTCATCGATAATGTATTCTATTTCAGTTGTTTTATTCTCTTTTTTCCCTAGCTTGGTATTTATTAATTGCCATAGTTGTCTACGATTTGAACTACTTTGGCAGAATCTAGTTCTTTCAAAATTCTTTTTAGCTTCTCTAATTGTTTTGTCCAATAATCTATTGAAGTTTATATACTTAGCTTTTAGACTTTCATTTCCAGGTTCTCTTTTCCAAGTATTGTACAGTTTTTCTTTCGTTTTACATGATATCATGATTGCTTTGGTGATCCATTCTTTTCTAGGTTTAAGATTATTCATATGCCTCTTTGTTTTGCTGTGGTTCCTTGTTAAAGTTATACAATTGTTGTAAGTTTCTATGAATGAGTCTATTGCTATGTCTGGATCTTCAGTATTCAAACTTTTTCCCATTTCATGTGTTATACAAAAAGTTTCACCTTTTTAAATAAAAAAATCATGAAAATTGAGATTTTTTTAAAAAATTCAAATTTTCAAATTTTCAATTGATTGTAACATTTGAAGAATTGAATATTTTGGTTTGAAACTCTAGGCTTGTATTTTGGGGCTAATTATCAATAAGAAGAACCCATATTGAAGAATTTTTTAATTTTTACCTTCAACAGTTACCCATATATACATATTTTATCCGTATAGTTATTATATCGTTGTAGTGTTAATAAATGAATTCAGATCTATGTCAGACTATAATTTAAAGAATTAAGCAACATAGAACCTGTGGTAATATTTATAATAAATATTTAGTTTTAAATAGCATCTTGAACTCTGATCTCTAATTTATTTGCAGCTCTGACAAACCATAATAATTACTAAGAATGTCCGACAGATTAGCTCTACGTCATAATTTTTTTATTTGTAATCGGCGGTACCTATGTAATAATTAAAGAGAGAAAAAAACAAACAATATATAGATTATTGTACTCTTTTCTGACGTCTAGTCTGCTCTACGGATACAATAATAAAACACTTTTTCAATTAATACTTTAAAATGTCAATAAGAAACTTCAATCTCTTTCATCCTGACATTTTTCTGTGGGACTTTTAGATTCTCTGGCACAAAGAAAAAAAATGAGAATCCAGCTGTGGAGCTAAGAGACAGCTAATACAGCTGCTAGCGCTTTTCTTTGCTCTAATTTTGAAGAAGAGCTGCGGAATACAATATAGTTAATGTATAGGAGTTTCTTCCAAGGAACTTGTTAAGTTTCTTTCTGTTATTATTATTCCTCTTTTTTTCTTTCATTTCTCTTTTTCTTTTCCTTTATGTATACACTTCATGTATTGAAAGACTGCATTAGTAATTCGTGATGTCGGATATATTAAAATGAGTCAAGAAAAACCATCGATATTTTAATTTTAAAATTAGAGAGATCTTTGGCTTAGGCGGAAAAATATTTACTTCCTAAAACAAAGATCGCTTAGGGCTCACGTTCGATTCTCCGTCAGTGCAAATTTTTAGGCGCTCTCAAAAACATTTTCCAGATTTTTTACACGTGACCAAAAAGGGTCATCATTGCACAGGTGTTTTTTTCACCCTCGCTTCGCTTGGGCGACAAACTACACCCATGCGAGAATGACCCACTTTGCACACTTGTACAGAAAATAACTATTTTAGTGCTGGTATCGTTCGAGAGATTCGCCCAACTTCTAAGATGGGTCTATCGGTGGTTTGATTGGTAAGACTGCGATTTATTACTCGACAAACCCACTTGGAGTCCCATATCTTCACCGATTAATACAAGCACATCTGTTTCACGCATGTATTTTGTTTACGAACATCGTCGATTAGCACGGCAGAAGGGAAAAAACTAGATGACGTTAAATAACATACAATATTAAGAATTATCATTTTAACTTGTTGTCAAAGTCAACGAATAGATAATATATTAATCACTGATGCCTCCATTACATTCTGAAAACCACTAGAGATTAGGTAATACTCTCACACATATATGATTTTCCAATATAAAAAAGAAAAGATTGGAAAAAGTTGAAAAACATCGACTCAAAGTATAAATAGCACGGTTGGCACTCAGGCTTCGGTTATATATCTTGTCATCGTAATGCGACACGCATTACTTGATACTATTACTACAATTTCTATAAGAATATAAAGTTATCTTGCACATAAAATAGATGTGTAAAAAATAAAATTTAAATAAGTTGCAGTGCTTGTTTAAACCGATAACTTTAGTGATTTTTTACATAACTTTCAGCTCTTAGCAAAAACAAATGAACAAAAACGTTAAATGTAATATAAATATCTAACATAATACCTAAGTTAGTCCCGATTTGCAGTGAACTTTGTATATAGGAAAATTAGATCTAGGAAAATCGTTGGCATTAACATTCTACATCATTTCAAAAAGGTTTAAATATTCAATGCAAGTATGAACAAAAGTATACCCATACTTTTGTTCATACTTATTTATTATATTATTATAACAAGCACTGCAACTTATTTAAATTTTATTTTGACTAGTGACCCCACTAGTCCAAATACACTATAGGTGAATAGCCCAAAGTTAAATATATAAAACAAGTTATATTTAAATATATAATTTAGATTTCTTTATGAAATAATTTTATGTTTCAAAACAATACTGTTTATTAATAGTTTCCTCTGTGCCGAGTTTTTTGCAACAATTTATTTGCACTTTATTTATACTAAAGTTATATCTAATTTTGTTTTAGGCCTGATCGTGTGATTGCAGCGGCATCATTAGTGGTTACATCTACTTTGGGGGAATCATTCATGAGTGAAGCTGAAACAGAATTAAATTTTTGTTCCGTTGTAGAACATGAACTCAAATGCTCCATTCCAGCTTTACTATGTTCAGTTCCTGGATTTGATGCATCTAGTCGCGTAGATGACTTAGCAGCTGAATTAGGTAAACCAATCGTTAGTATTGCTATTGGTTCAGCTGAAGGATTTAGTCAAGCTGATAGAGCTATAAATACAGCAGTAAAAGCTGGGCGATGGGTTCTGCTCAAGAATGTACACTTGGCTCCACAATGGCTTGTGCAGTTAGAGAAAAAACTTCATAGTTTACAACCGCATCATAATTTTAGATTATTTTTAACAATGGAAATTAATACAAAAGTTCCAGTTAATTTACTGAGAGCTGGACGTATATTTGTATTTGAACCACCACCTGGAATTAGAGCTAACTTATTAAGAACATTTAGTACTGTACCAGCATCTCGAATGATGAAACCACCAAATGAAAGAGCAAGATTATATTTCTTACTAGCCTGGTTTCATGCTATTGTACAAGAACGTTTACGTTATGTACCTTTAGGATGGGCTAAATATTATGAATTTAATGAAAGTGATTTAAGAGTGGCATGTGATACTCTTGATACCTGGATAGAATCTACAGCTATGGGTAGAACGAATCTTCCTCCCGAAAAAGTAAGTGAACCTACTTTATGTATGAAAAGTAATTTCAGTGTTAAATTAGTTTTTATTTCATGATAATAAAAAGTTTTGCTAAAATCATTATTAAAATATGTTTAAGGTTTCAGAAATCAAAATACGCAGCTTTTAAAAAAATCTCTGTGTTAGCGTATGTGCATGCGTGCGTGTGTGTATGTTCTTGTATTCTAATATGTATTTATTTTTCTTAATTTGAAGAAGCGTTAAAATTTATTACGAGAATAATAAAATATATATGTACTGTATTAATTAACCCTTTGGCTCATAATGTTACCCTCGTGTAATGTAACATGCTATTAAAAAATGTTTCAATCAATATTTTGAACTCATGATGACTCAATTGGAAGATAATAGTGTCCATTTATTTTTGATGCTGTCTTGTTGTAAAACCAAAAAAAAATCGAAAAGAAACACAAAAAAAACAAAAACAATTTTTTTATTGTTTTTTCTTAGTTACGATATTTTAGATACAATAAAAGTGAAAAAACAATCCCTATGAGAAAGTCGGTGTGCAACGCTTTTCTGTTACGTTAAGAAGATATAGATATAGTTGCCATAGAAAAGGAATAATGAGAGGGGGGACGCATGCGTGGTCTGTATAAGGCCGGCAGAGCAGACGCTTCGCTCAGTCGGAACTAGACCCTCTTAGAGATAAGTTGGCTCTGATTATGGGTGGGGGTAGGTAGGGGTGGGCACCTGGTAGGGTGGAGGTGGGGTGGGTACAAGGTGCAGTGGAGATGGGATGGGTACAGGGTGGCGTAGAGATCAGGTTGGTACATGGGAAGGTAGATGTGGGGTTGGTGTAGGGTAGGGTATAGGTAATAATAATATAATAATCATAATAATAATAATAATAATAATAATAATAATAATATAATAATAATAATAAAAACCGTGTGCGTCTCGGGACGCCCGGCAGAAGTGATAACTTCAATTAATATACGTTGAAACTATTTTAAAAAAAGGTTACAAATATAATTCGGCCTTATTCGTATTAAATTGTATAATAGATTCTTGCGACAAATTCAACGAAGTAAAAAAAACAAAATCAGTATAACAAGGGTAACTAACAATCCTCAATAGTTAAATTTGATTCGCTTGCATTTCATTCTTGATTTCAACAAAAGTAACAATAGGTTTCTGGTAAGAATAGTATGAGATGAAATTTCGAAACTGTATTTTATTTAAAAATCTTGCAAAAACTGCATCAAGTTTGTATCATGAGATGTAGTACTTTCTCGCGGATTGTTAATTAATGTTAATTGGAATTTCGATTCAAGAAATGTTATTAAATTTGTCGCTGAAACTAAGCAGACGCAGTCGAAAATCAACTACAGTTGAAATCTAACGGGTTGGAGAACGAGAAAACTAAATTCGCGTAATTGATGGTGCATGTACGCTATTCTAATACGTTTAATAAGGTAAAATAGCCATTACTGGGACACTTACAACAACGAAACTCATATAAGCATGATTAAAGAATAGTAAACTATCATTTTTATACAAAATATAGTGTGCGGCAGAAAGCTTGTACATTGCTTTGTCAATTTTAAAAACAGAATCACGCATTAATATTGGAAACATATGATATAAATACATTTTGACAGATAGTCAGTTGGATCTTTAAGGAGCTAAGATGTTTTAGCTATATTTCAAAAGTGGGACAAAGTGAAGCCAATACTGGGACAAGGAAAAGCTTTCTTTTCCGACATTCTCAGTATTCTATAACTAATTGACTAACTAGGAGAGGCCACGGCCTCCGGATCACGGATTTTGCTTAAATTTTGAGGTATGTTTTTAGATGCCAAAATATGAAGAATGCTAGAATATTAGATTCTAATGCTTTGATAAACTTGAGTTATCGACAGATTTAGTTGTATTTGAAAGAAATACTGAAAAAAATGCTCTGCCTTATTTTTTTTTTGGGTTAAGCTAGAAAATCCTTATATAAAATTGTAAAAAGAAAATAAAACTAGAGATTACGTTGTTTATGTTTTACGTTGCTTTTTTATAATTACAAAATATTAAATATATCAAAAGTTATGAAAGTTTAAAGTTAAGCAGCGCAAATGCATTCAAATAAGTATAAAGTTAAAGCCTGTCAATGTATCAATTTTTGTTGCTTAACTTTAAACTTTCATAACTTTCGATATATTTAATATTTTTTAATTCTGAAAAAAGCAACGTAAAACTTGTAATCTCTAGTTCTATTTTCTTTTTTTATAATTATATATAAGGATTTTCTAGCATAATGAATAAACAAATAAAACACAGCATTTTTTTCAGTATTTCTTTCAAATACAGCTAAATCTGTCGATAACTCAAATTTATCAAAGCGTTAGTGTATAATATTCTAACATTCTTCATATTTTAGCATCTAAAAACATACCTCAAAGTTTGAGCAAATTTCGTGATCCACTGGCCGTGACCTCTCCTAGTAAGAATATTAAGTCAATAAACAATGATATAATACTCCATTACAATATTTATAACAAAATACATAGTAAAAATTAGATGTAAATATGTGTCCCAGTTTAGGAATTTGTATAAAAATATCTGTCCGAAAGCGAGACACTTAATTATTGAATACGTACTTGGCTCGTAATATCGTAATAATATGGTTCTAATAAAGATTCATTTGATTTATAAAGGTATTGAAAATGTGCAGAAACATATTTTTGTCCAGCAATGCGTAAAATTTCATTGATTCATGGTTGTAAACAGTACGCTGAATCTGTTAAAATATAAATACAATAGCATATTCATGAATGTTACATACGCAGTGTTTGATACGTATTTTTATATATTTTTTTAAATATAGAATTATTTGGTATAAAAATAAATTATGTAATCAAATAAATGGGAACTTTAAAATATTATACAATCTTCACTTATATAATTAATGGCCAGATAGAGTAAATAGTTAATATTCTTTCTAACTGTCTCAGTTTAGGACATACTTTTTACATTGTCCCAGTAATGGCTATTTTACCTTAGTATACACATACCGGCCTGTTGCCGGCGGGCCACGCTGTGAATCAAATACTTATATATATCGAGCAAGAGGTGTGTGCATAGTGTGAGCTATCAATGTAATTTAATATAGTATCATATAACAAGCTCATACATTTAAGCAAGAAGTATAGCACGCGCCTTCATTGGCTCTTGTCATGTTTCGGTTAGCCCCACTACTGCGCTGCTGATGAGGCGCTGGAGTGGGGATAGGTGACTGAATTTTTGGTCCGAAAATTTGACCGATGTAGAGCCCAAGTAGCGACATGTTCACGAATTCACCCTCCCATAAGAAGTTATCACTTCAAAAAGTCTTAATGTGTCTAATAAACATGTATATTAATTTCCCTATAGTTTGATAAATAAAACTTAGAGTGAATAGTGAAAAAATAATTTATTTAAACAAATTAATTAATTTCACCTATCATTTTGAATCTTGTTAATGTTCTTATATATACCCTTTGATTTTCATAAATTTTATAAAATTATTGATTATTGATTTGAAATATGCTAGAATTTGTAGGGATCAGCGATGATATAGAATCGAAAAATCAAAGGAAAAAATATTGTTTTTTTTTTTTTTTTTAATTTATATGTATAAGACCGCCTTAACATATTTTTTTTTAATTTTAAATATTATACAAGAATTTATTCTTATAATAACGATTTCTGTTTATATCTTATATGTCACTTTCTTTTATTTAAATTAAAAAGAAATGCTATCTCTTAAATTCTGTTACTTTTGTGATGCTGAAATTCAAATAATCGTAACTTTTGAAGAAAAAATTAACTTTTTTACATTTTTCATCGCAAATTCAAGCTTTTTCCTTTAAATTTTGTTTTTATTTTCAAGAAATTATGACGACGTTTGATTTTCCAGCATTTGCAATTCGTAAAACTAAAAAAAACGAAACATTCGAAATCGTTTTTTGGTTATAGAAAAAAATCTATTAATTGTTAAATCAATGGCGGTGCCGAGTTTTTCATAAGACAAATAGAATAAACTTAACCGACGAAGATCGAGGGTGTGTGCTCAAAATATAGATAGTTTACACACACGCACATGCACATGTACACATGAAAAAAATTTTCTCAAAACTGAAAATTTTCAACATATCTCGGCTTAAAATATCATTTTAAGCATTTTTTGTCACAAATTTTTTTTGACCGTTGCAAAGTTTCGTCTTTGAAGAAGCAAAATTATACGAAGCAGTAAAACATGCTAGAAAACTTAAGTATCACGTAAATAGATAAATCATAAACTAGCTAGATATTATAAAATCAAGTAAAAAAAAAAAAAATAAATAAATAAAAAACCATGGACCAATAGAACCTATTTCCACCATCAATCTGGAGGGAGCAGATCAATTAACCAGATTAGTATTACAAATTATAGACACCTTCATCTAACACACTAACACCTCATCAGTAAACAGCTCAGAAATACTTCTCAATAGGTACTGTAAAGTTTCACAAACAATACGTGATATCCTACTTGAATGCCCAGAGTTTTCTGATAAGGTTTCTGGCAAAGATTGAAGAATACATAAAATTTAACAGATGACACGATAATTGAACAACAAAATACAAAGCATATATGACTCAACCAAAAAAGAAAATATTTATTTTTGAATAAAGAAATGAATAAAAAGTCCAACTTAAACTTAATGGTAGTTGAAGACCTTTTACGAAAAATTACAAAAAAAAAAATCGAAAAGTGGTCATTTAGAGTTGTTTTTATGTTTTTCGATTTAGAGAAAGATTCAGTTATGATCATTTTCAAATTTTTAGAGCTTTTTTTCTTTATAACAAAATTTCAAATTGGATCACTGGTAAGTCAATGGGTTACAAAAAATAACCCAGATTTAAAAAATTTTAACTTTTTACTTCTCACATATTCGAAAATAAAATCTCTTAAATCTAACTATATTTGCATTACCTGTATCACGGACGAACTTGGCTATAATATTTAAGCTGCTCTTGAGAAATGACGATTCAAAACTAGACAAAGAAATTTGAACTCATATATCTTTCTGATTTAAGCTAAAAATTGTGCAAAATCTATCATTGCAAAAAATTTCGATTTAATTAAGCCAGTTCCACTTCGGAAATAGTTAAACATAGAAAACTCATTTATAGTGTCAATTTTTTAAATAACTAGGAAGACGCGCGTCAACCCTCCGCTGTCTATGTAAAAACTTCATTTTTACATTATAGGCACGACTGCACTGCTCAGGAGAATTTTGTATTTTCATCGGGGTGAAAATTGCAACACTTCAAATATTTATAAAAACTTAATGTAATAATAAATTATACAATCCCAGATATGTAAGTCGATTATGTTTTCGGTCTTATTTATAGCTATTGTATCTTATATTTGTATGTCAAATTGAATTTTGTTAAATAATAAGCGAAAATTGACTGTATAGGGTGTATTGAGGCATTCAAAAATCGTTTTCATAGTGCTAACTCGACAAGAATTCATTTTATATGAAAATTTAAATAGGAAAAAGTTTTATCCAAATATTATCTACAACTTTTGTATGTAACATTTTGACGTGAAATCAAATCCTGCACTGAGAAAAAAAGTTAGGAATAATTCTAAAAGTGTTTAGTAAAAATTACTATACTGGTCACGCAATCTGACCACAGGATGTCATTCTTGTAATTTTTAATAGCCAGTATAGTAA
>JAWWEQ010051385.1:0-10253 GCA_035583055.1 Torymus tubicola | reverse complement strand
CGCGTATTGTTTATGTTTACATTCATCGTTTTAAATGCCAAAAAATCACTGATGTAATATCAGTTAATACGTCAGAGGACGTAACACTATGTTAGAGTAGACAACGGAACAGAGTTCATAGGAGGAAAGTTCTTAGAGGTATTGAAGAGAGAAAACATAGAATACAACCTATCGCAACTCATACACCTGATCTCAATGACGCAGCAGAAAGATTCAATAAAACTAGAGAAAAAAATAAAATAAAAAAAAAATAAAAAATTAGAATAAAATTAGAGGACTAATGATTGATTCTGGCCTTTCGGAGAGTATGTGGATATTAGCATTAGAAGCTGCTGTTCATATATATAATAGGACACCACATACATTGCTTAACTTCGAAATACCACTCAATAGACTAATTCCGAAAAACAAAAGTCATTTAGAGAAAATTAGAAGATTTGGGTGCATAGCTTATGCTAAAATCCTAATAAAGGAAACGAAGTTCTCCAAAAGCGCAATTAGAGCAGTAATGGTAGGATACTCAGAAACAGGCGACGTACTTTGGCATCCTACCTCCGGAAAATTTCTTTATTCTAGATATGTTAGATGTAATGAAAAGATCGTATACAAAGATGTCCACAAACTGACAACAGGAAAACTAGATTATTCAAACAATGAACCCCCGTCAAACAATTTACAAGAAAATCAAAGTCAGAAAAATAAAACTCAAGATGAGAACTCAGAGGAGAAACTACTAGAAGCAGACAACGAGAAAAAGGATAAACCCAAAAAGAGAAAAATCGAAAATAAAACCGAGAAGAGCCTCTAGAAGGTACAAGTCTTACAATAAATAGCAAAAACAATGAAACAAGTTCGGAGAATAGCAACAATAGAGAAAAATTAGACAATGAATTCGGGCATCAATTACTGGCATACATAAACAAAGACCCATCTTCCTATTTAGAGGCTATAGATCTGAAGATAAACGAAAATGGTTAAATGCTATCAATGAAGAGATTAAATCAATGGAAACGAATAATGTATGGTAAATAGGAGATAGACCATCAACAACTAGAGATGTCAAGAGAGTACACATAATCGATTCCAAATAGGTGTTCAAATGAAAAACTGGAGAAAATACAGTATTCAAATCATTGGTGATTAGAGTATTCAAGGATAGAAACGAATACAAATTAAGAGAAACATATGCACCAGTATCGAGACTAGCAGTAATTAAAGTCCCGCTAGCAATAATAAACAAACATGATTTAGATGTAACTCAAATGGATGTCAAAACTGCCTTCCTAAATGAGACATTAGAAGATGTAATTTACATAGAAATTCGAGATAGCCTTTATTGTGATGCAAATACCAGAAAAACTAGGGTATGCAAACTCCAGAAATCTTTGTATGTCCTTAGAGTCAGTCCAAAAAGATGGAATGCATGATTTTCAGAAGAGGCACTAAAACTAGGACTGGAAATAGCCATAAACGAGCCCTGTCTATTTACTTGGAGCAAAATGCAAAAGTTATCTTGCTGATTTTATATGTAAATGATATATTTCTAGCAGGCAACGAAAAACAAAAATTAGACGAAATAAAGTTGAAATTAAGCCAAGTATTTAAGATGAAGGATTTAGGAGAATCACAAAACTTTCTGGGAATTATAATTATTAGAGATAGACAAAACAGAATCATAACGTTAAAGCAAACCGAATATATAAAGAAAATTCTAGAGAAGTTACTTGCGCGTGCTCACGATGTCGAGCTTCGGTATTGCGCGCTGGGAGAATATTATTCTCGCGTAAAATATTCTCCTGCGGCTGCCGTTACACCCCCCGTCTAGACGCGAGTTATCCTGGGGGAGAACTCGCTCTATCTAGCTTTCTCTTACAGCAGCGCGCGCTGCCCTATACCTGAAAGTGGGTAAGGGAAAATAAAATATACAGAGAGACAAATAAGTGAACAAAATACTTTCGGGGCTAACCCCTCTCTTTATTGTACCCGAAGAAGGGGTATACACCCGTGTTGGCGGGATATTGAAGTTCGCCTACTGGCGGTTCTTGAACCACGGCCACTTGCGGTCATGATCCGCGGCGTTTGGACACTGCCAGTCCGTAGACACCCCATGTCGGCCGCAATGGTAGCACCGCTGTGACATCCGCATCGGTGCACGAGGGTTCTCGCGGTATGACATGGACAGCCGATCATACTCGCCCGGGCCGTCTTGCATCCCTGCGGCCGCAGCGGTCAGAAACGAGACTCTGGCCTCGCCGGCTCTGCGCAGCGCCTCACGGCGCTTTTCTTCGGCGACGGCCATGCGTCGCCGTGCCGTGATGTCATCTTGTTCGGCCGCGCGCAACTCGACCCGGGCGCGCTCGGCTGCATCCTCGGCTTGTCGTTGTACTCGTCGGATCCGGTGGGCCGTTGCGAGGATCAGCCGATCCTCCCGGTATTTCAGGGCCTCGTCCTCTCACGCCCTCGCGCAGCGCGTCATTGATCGGGCCTCCTCCAGTATTCGCTCGATTTCGGCCCAGCGGGCCGTCATGGAAGTTGAAGGGGCGCTCGGCCCAGCGGGCCGTCATGGAAGTTGAAGTGGCGCTCGGCCCGGTCACTTCGTCCGCGTAGGTGGGCGGGGCTAGAATCGTCCAGCTCTCGGCGGGTTCGTCGAATGGGCCCACCGCTCCTTCTGCCGAAGTTGTTGCGCCGTTTCACCGTCGGCGGCCAATAGCGGCCGCCGTAGCGTTGCTGGAGTCACTTTCAGCGGGCGTTCCGGTGGAGGAGGGAGCGGAGGGAGCGTGACGATGCCGCTCTGTTCCTCCGAATCTTCAACCTCCTCTATAACGACCCCGGACGGGCGGATCGCCGTCTCCAATCCGAGGTGCTTGATGGCGCGCAATATAGCGCTCACCATCTCGTCCGCATCGTAAGCGTAGCGTGGCGTGCTCCCTCCGGCCATCTAAAAGAGAGAGAGATGATGCGTCGGTATTATTACTCTATCGCCGCGCGCTTCTTAATTTAACTTGTCGCTGCTTGCTATCTTGCGTTGCGCACGGGTTGTTCGCGGCGACAATACTTGCTTTAACGATCTGGTGCACTTGGTAGACCCTTTTGGTCTGCCGCTCGTCGCAGGTTTCGCTTTTCCCCCCGTATTCGCTTTATTCGCATTCGCGCGCACCACGACCCGGACCCTTTTTCGCGGACGTCCTCGTGGACGCTTATCAGCGCGAGGATTCGCATTCGGCGACGCTCCGCCGACTTCCGGTGGGTCGCTCGTCAACAGGACGCTATTGTCCCTGGGTGGTTATGCGTTCTCGATTCATTTTCTTCGATTTCGTCAGACGAGTCACCGTCTGTGACATAAGGTTTCAATTGGGACACGTGTATCGTCTCGTCCGTGCCTTGATCATCAGTGACCGTACGTGTTGGATCCTATTATCTCGCTGATGACAAATGGACCAGCGAATTTCGGGGCTAACTTCGCCGAAATTCCTCGTGCGGCGGACGATAAGATCCGACTCGACCTCTCTTCTACGCGAGTTATAGTAGGCGGCCTGGCGATGATTCTTTTCAGCCGATTTGGTCACTGTTTCCTTTCGTATGGTTTCCAACTTGCGAAGGCCGGCTGTCCAGATTTCGATAGCCTCGCGTTCGCGCTGTGCTACGGCGGCACGTTCTTGCGTTCGCCACAACGTCGCCGGCGGGAGTGATTGACGGCCTTAGTTAAGTAGGGCCGGCGTCACCCCACTAGAGGCGTGCACAGAATTATTTAGGGAGAAAGTTAATTCTGGCAACTTTTGGTCCCATTCGGCGTGCGACTCCTCCACAAAGGCCACCAACCGAGTTTTCAGAGTGCGGTTTACTCTCTCAACCGGGTTCGCTTGCAGGTGGTAAGGTGGAGTTGTAGTGTGATGCACGCCGAGCTCACACAGGTAATCTTCAACGACTTTATTCTTGAACTCCGTGCTGTTGTCGGAGAGAAATACCTCGGGAGTGCCAAATCGCAATATTATTCGCTCACGCAATTCTTTTAATATTGTCTTTGCGTTAGCTCGGCGAATGGATACACACTCAACCCAGCGCGTGAACAGATTTTCGAAAACGAGGATATACTCATGACCTCTCTTATTTTTCACGAACGACCCTGTAATATCAGCGGCAACTACTTGCCAGGGCCGGTCGCTCACGCGCTGACTCATTAATCCTGCGGGCGATCGCTGCTCAGCCTTTGTCTCCTGATACATCTGACAGCGCCTGACGAACTTGCGCACGGCCTGATACATTTTGGGCCAGTAATATAACCGTGCAGCTCGTTCATAGGTCTTCTCGCGACCCTGGTGGCCGGCCGTTGCATCCCCGTGGGATTCGCGAAGTACTTCTCGCCTGTGCTCGCGAGGAACGACGAGTTTCCATGCTTCATCGTCGGCGGCCGCCGCTTCTACCGCCTCGTCTGCGAGATAGTAGAATAAACGCCCCCCGATCACTTTCCATCGCGGATGAGTGATAGGGTCACGTTTTACCTCATCGAGCCAGGATTGGTACCATTCGTCCATGGTACCATCCGCCCACGTACTAGCGCTGACTTCAAGGTCATCTTCCTCCTCGTACATGCGTATGGCTCGAGTTCAGGCCCGATGACTTTGTTGATGAACCGTTGAAACGTCGCTCCGGCCTGTAACAGGCCGTACGGCATTTGCGTGAATTGGTAAAGTCCCAATCCAGGCACAGTGAATGCCGTCAGCTCGCGTGATTCCGGCGTCAGCGGAATCACTGATGATACGCCGAGCTGAGGTCGAGCGTCGATATATAGCGCGCACTTTTCAGTTTGCGTAATATCGCATCCATATATGGCAAAGGGTATGCATCGGCTCGAAATTGCATTTAACGTGCGAAAGTCGATGCAAAAGCGATACTTGCCATTGCTCTTCCGGATCATAACTACCGGGCTGGACCATGCGCTTGAGGAGGGGTCGATCACGCCAGTTTCCAAAATTTCAATCACCTGGCGGTACATATCTTCTTCGAGCTTCTTCGATACTGGATAATACCTCTGCTTTATGGGGCGTGCACTCCCCACATCTATGTGGTGTTTCATCCACGAGGTTCATCCAAGAGCTTCGTCGCTCTCGCCCAGTATCTTCTCCACAAGCTCCATCATCTCTCGATGCTGTGCTTCTGTCAGCTCTTCCAAGCCGATGGAAGAGATCACGAGAGACTCTGTCAGCGCGACCTCGGCAAGTTCCAGATCGATTCGCTTTCCGGATGCGGTGACAACTAGCTGGTTGTTCACCGGGTCGTGCATAGTTCCGAATGCCCTCGCAAAATTTGCTCCAAGGTAACAATCTACTGCATCATCAGGTACAACTGCTACCCGGAGCTCACGTTTCAGTCCCGCCACTTCGAACGGGAGTTCTACATAGCCGGCGATCATGGCAGTGAGGCAGCCAACTATCTTGGCGCGTCGGCCGTAGCTGGGTGTCAACGGCTATCCTAGTGCCGTGGCTATCTGCAGTCCTACTGTGCCGTAGAGAGCGCGCAACCGATAATTTCCAACCTATACTTGGAGCCACCATCTCTCCTCGCGGTCTGTCTTGTTTTCGACTTTGGCGGGCTTTCTCGCCTCACGCCTATTTTTCTCCTTTTCGCTCGAGCAGCTACTCGAACTTGGCCGTCGCTCTCTCTTCCATGCCTTTCTGTCAGAGCGTTTCGATAAACTTTTCTTTCGCGACGGCGGCTTTCGACTCACCTCGCGAGGTAGAGACTTCGCCTTCGGCGGCGGAGCCGCCGCCGACGTTTGTGCTTGCATTTTCTGCATCCCCTCGAGGATCATCTTGGCAACCTTCGCTATTGTATCCTCGATGGATGGCAGAGCTGCCACTGACGCTATCGGCATCGGTTACGTCTCTACTGCGGTCATTTTGACTTTAGGCTGGCTCGTCTGCTTTCGTGACTTATACGCCCATTCTGCGTAAAGGCAGGACTCTGGCGGCGGCGGGGGCTTAAAATATTTCTCAGCATCTACCGCCGATTCAGCTTCCATCGCCTGATCGAGAAGTGTTTCGATGTCATCGAAATCACTTCGTCGGATGAACTGTTGTAGTCTCGGCTTCATATTTCGATGAAGCGTTTCGAGCTGAAAGTCCATCGTGGACGGAGGTACTATTTTTCGCATCATGGCCTCCAAGCACGTGATATAATCACGCACAGATTCTTCCGGCCCTTGCGTACGGAGCGCGACCTCGTGTGCTAATCTTTGCTGCACGTGGTCGGTTACTCCGCACCAACGCCGTATTCGCCGGCAGAAAATTTTCCAGGTGGCCCAACTCGTCCTGTTGGATCTCACCCAGGTGCCTGCAACTCCCACAAATAATTTGGGAAGAGCGCTGAGCATTTCGCTTTTGATTAGCTTGGCGAGCACCCAATTCTTGTTCGAGAAACGTGTCGATGGTCTCTCCAGGCTCTCCGGCGAACTTAAAACCCCATCTCCTCACTACTTGACCGACATCCTTCGGTGTTTCGCCGATTGTGCGATACCAATCGCTTGCTATCAACGACGGAGCAGCTCGCGCTATCTCAGAGTCGTTGGTACTTCCCAATCGGATCTGAGATCCACCCCCTCCCCAGGCTCCTACACGGGCCGCTGGGTGGAGTGACAGATCCAAATTTGGCATATTAGATCTGTCTCTCGCTGTTCGACTCTGTTGCTGGCAATTCGTCGGTAAGTCTTCTTGCGGCCGCCGGGTGGGTGTCGAGTCTTCAAATGTTACTCTTCTCGTGGACGTTTCTGAGTTTTCCAGCCTCGTTTTCCTCCCTGTGTCCAACGGTTTGACGTAGCGCTGATGGCCGTATTACGAAGCAATTCTTCGATGCTTCGAATTTTCAGTCTGTCGGTATCTGAAACGTCGTTCCATCCGTGCTGGCCATTTCGAATGTCGTTGTTTTTGGACGAATTGGCGTATTTTCTGCACGCTCTGTTGTCTCTTGCAGCAGCTGGGACTTTTCCGGCAGCGAGCTATTCTTTTTCCGATCATCTTCGTCTGATGTTTCGTCCTCTTCGTTTTCTTGTTCTACGCTTGTAGCCTCTGCCGATCTTCGACTGCGCTCGAGGTTCTCTTCGACTATCCTGTCGGTGTTTAGAGCCTCGAGCGGATATGGTTTGTCAGTCGATGAATTCGCCCACGAAATGTCGTGCACCGCTCCGGACGTCCTATCCAGGAACATCCGTCGAGCATTTACCCGCTCTACGTAAGCGGAGTGCTCGTCCTTGGCGGCGATGTCGATGAAGTCGCTCGCCGAATATTCCCCGGACAACCATTTGTTGATCCGGGCGAACCATTGGAAGGTGCCGCCGTCTGGCTTCAGGCTCAGCGCTTCGGTGTAACGGAGTGTCTCTTCCTCCGTTAAAAATCTGCACCGATTCTCCAGGGCTTTCACCGCGTCGCCTGACATAATATCGCCGAGTTTTCCTGCTCGGCGGGGTTTTTCGGCTGCTCGCGTGCTAGCCGCGCTAATTTGTAATTAGGGATTTTCTTATCCCTCTTCTCTCTCCCGGAGTGTATCTGTAATCGGACTCGCGTAGGTTCGATGGGCGGACTAAAATACAAAAAAGATAAAAATAATATAAAATTATATCGTGCCTAACCAGATACACTCCGTCGAGTACGTGTGTGCGCGTTTAATTCTTTCCCGGTTGTGATTTACACGTCTTGTCACGACCGAGTTGAATTTTCGTCGGCCTCGCTAGACTTCCTCTCGATTTATTGTACAGGAAAAGAAAAAAAAAATAAAGAAACTGCCAAATCTAAAAAAAACAATAAATCTAGTTCCGTACTAAAAACGCAAAGCAAAAAAAAAACGCAAATCTCCACTTAATTTCTTCAAGCGAGGCCGCTTTTCCCAACGTTCAGTTCTGCAAAGCTAATTATTCGGTACAAAAAAAATTGTTGCACAGCAAATCGAAAAAAGACAAAAAAAAGGGAATCAAATTGAGAAAAAAATTTATGCGAGGGGAAAGCGAAAACAGAAAAAAAATTAATTAACCAAAACAAAAATAAATGATTTTTACCTTTTATTAATTAATTGGAAAAAATTTTGATTGCTTCCAAAAAAAACAAAATTTATTAATTAAACGTAAAAAAAAATTACTTAACAAAAAAAGAAGGACGATCATTGATCGCTCAGGATTGATTAATTAACTTAAAGAAACCAATTCTCAATTAATTAGAATAATTATTGATTAATACTTTTCCCTCACTAGTCGACAAAAAAATTTCTCTTTCGCGCACACACGCTTACAGGTTTTTTAGTTCGCGCGCGAACTCGTATTGCGCAACGATATGCATCACCCGTCGCCAGGTCCAGGGCGCCAGTTGTAACGGGCTTATTCTCCCTCGTTCGCTTATTCCGCCGCCGCTTTACGATTCGGAATTGCCGATGAACGGCGCAGCTAAAATCAGTATCGCCGAGCACTGGACAGTGCAAACCCACGGCGACACTACTCGTGATCCAACGGCCGATAGCTATCCGTCGGCCGTCGCGCCCGTCTACAACGCGCGACTTCCTCGTCGCGCTTCTCTCTCAAGAGCGCGACTTCCCGGCCGTTCAGATATGCGCGCTGTCTGCTGCATAGCGCGCCCGCGGCGGCGGCGGGGTTCGACTCGCGGACGCCCGGGGTAAGGTTTCCGCGCGGAAGGAGGAAGGGGACCTCTCGGATAATGAAAGTATCGCCTTTAAAAGAAAACACACCAAAGAGGCTTTATTATACCGCACTGCCTTCTACAATAGAAACAAAAATACAACTGTGTGTACGGGTGGTGCGCCCGCGCTCGCAAATGCACTTCGGTGTACGTGCACCGTTGTGCGCTTATCCTCGGCCCGGGCTGAGCGTATCGGCCGCCGCGCACGGCCGGTACTCGTGCGCGTCTCAGCTTGCCTCGCGGCTCGATTGCCGCCGGACGATCGGCGTCCGACGGGTTCGCTCGCAATATCGCGTAAAGTGCCTGGCCAGGACTTACTTCCTCACGGCGCTCGACACGGCCGATGTGCTGCAGAGGCGTGTCCCGCTGGCCGGTGCGAGGGATACGAGGATGACGACTACGCTGCTCCGAGCTATCTCTCTCTCTCGTCTCTTCGCGAGTGCTGCTGTGCGGCGGCGGCCTCTACAACTCTGCCAAATCAAGGTGCACTCCTGGCACACACACTGCACGGCTCTCACTCTCGCACTGCGCCTATCTGTCTCTCTCTCCATCACTCTCCGTGTAACGTGCACGAAAAATTCTCTCTCTTATTACATGCGCGCGGTAGGGACTTTGACGAAAAACTAATTCGCCTCCTTCAACTGCGAGTTCACATCCGCAGCCTCGGCCCTAGCCAAGGTTGCCGATGTTTACGTTTACGCGTGTTTACTTGCGCGTGCTCGCGATGTCGAGCTTCGGTATTGCGCGCTGAGAGAATATTATGCTCGCATAAAATATTCTCCCACGGCTGCCGTTACAGTCCATCTATATATTCAATTAAGAAATTATGTTTTATATACCAAAGCAATCTATTTAATATTCTCAACTCAATTGTCAAATATTTCAGTTTCTTGATTTCATTGACTAGGTACTTTTCCGAACAAATATTCAGTTGTCTTGCAAATAACTCATATACCTGAGGTTCAGTGGCGTCGCCGGAACTGTACTCGGTGGCCTTTCCACGCTAGGACCAGTTATAACGGTGTTTTGAGCGGTCTTACCCACTATAGGATCAACGTTCGCTTGGACAATCGAATTACGACTCAGTGAACTACTGTTTCGCAATGTCGCCAGTGCTATTTGACATGACACGTTAGGCATTTGCTTTTGCTTCCCGCCACTTATCCGTCCCATAATCTTTGGCCCTAACAATATCATGTAGCTTAAAATCTATGTTTCCGTTACCTTTAAAATTTTGGCGTTGCTTTTCTTGACTGTGTTCGACATTCTCACGCACGGATGCGCTCACTGCACTCAACAATAGCGAAACTTTACCGCCCTTATACGTGCGGGCCAAAAACAACGATCCAAAATCCTTCAACCAGTCTACATTACCGTCTGAGATCGCGTGGATGGTCAGCAAATTCACTTCCCCTCGCTACCCAGACGAGAGAGAGAGAGATTAGATTAGATTAGATAGTATTTATTGCTGTTCATTTTGTTGAACAATATATAAGTTTGGGTACAAATAGTGAGTTATTACAGAAATAAATTATTACAATATAGTGTTATTACAATTAGTAGTATGGTGCGCAAAGT
>JAWWEQ010051384.1:0-10254 GCA_035583055.1 Torymus tubicola | reverse complement strand
ATGCATTTTTGTTAGGTCGTAGATTATTTCAGCAATGGATTGTTGATAGTTACGTTAAAATTGAGAGGGATCGTACTCAATATATTCAACGTAATAAAAAAAAATTACGTGTGGAGTCATATCAGGGATTAGTTGATCATTTAAATAACACTGCAAATGATAGTAATTTTCAAGTGGAGAAGATAGTTATATTGCCATCAACTTTTGTTGGTTCTCCTAGATATATGATGCCAAAATTATCAAGATTCAATGGCTATAGTCCGTATGAAAGGGAAACCTGATCTGTTTATAACAATGACGTGTAATCCCAACTGGAGCGAAATTAAAGACAATTTATTTCCCGGTCAACAGGCTTCAGACTGTCCTGATATTTGTGCGCATGTTTTTCAGTTGAAGAAAGAATATTTAATCTGGCTAATAACAAAAGAGAAATACTTCGGAGAAGTATCAGCTCACCTACATGTAGTAGAATTTTAGAAACGAGGTTAACCTCATGCGCACATTTTAATTACTTTAAAAGATGGTTATAAATTTTTTACGGTGAACGATATTGATAAATTTATTTCTGCTGAAATTCCTTATTCTGAGACCGATTTTATATTGTACAACATTCTGATGAAAAATATGATTCATGGTCCATGTGACAGCAGATGTATCACTGATGATTAATGTTCGAAACATTACCCAAGAGAATTTCGAGAAGAAACTATGATATCGTCTGATGAGTATTCGTATTATAAACGAAGAAACGATGGTAAAAGAGTTATCCGACGCAATCAAACTGTAGATAACTGATTTGGTGTACCATATTGTCCTGGCTTTAATTGTCATATAAATGGTGAATTAGTGTCCAGTGTAAAGTCCGTGAAATATTTGTATAAATATGTTTATAAAGGTTATGATGCTGCAAATATTACAGTTGAATAGTCAAATAACGAGACGGTAATTATTCACGAAATTCGTAGTTTTATAGAAACGCAATATGTTAACTCAGTTGAAGCATGTTATCGTATTTTAAGTAAACCATTACAGTGTAAAAGTCATAGTATCATACGCTTAGCAGTTCATTTGCCTCAACAAGAGTCAATTACAATTAATGATATTGATGATAGTGTGGCAGTTAAGACTGCATTAAATGAAAGCAGTACATTATGCTTATTTTGATTTGAATAAACAAGATATTTCAGCTAGACAATACATTTATACTGAAATCCCGGCACATTATGTCTTTAAACAGCGTAATGATAATGGTTGTAAAGATTTTAGATGGTCAAAGCGGAAGTCTCATTATAATTGTATTGGGCGTACGTATTCCGTAAGTACAAGTCAGGTACAGTTATTTCGATTAAGATTACTTTTATTAAATTGTAGGGGCGAGAACAGTTTTGATGAATTAAAAAATCTAAATGGTGTTCAGTATATGACGTTTTCGGAAGCTTGCTTAGCATTAGGTCTTATAGATGATGATGAGGAATGGAGTCGTGCTATGTAGGAAGCTGTAAGTTGAATGATGCCGGGTAGTTTAAGTTTTTTATTTGTTCGTATTTTGGTTCATTGTCAATCAGTGCATCCAAAGGAACTTTGGGAAAATTTTAAAGATGCATTATGAGAAGACTTTCTCAGATTATATGGAGATCATATTAAAGATTACAATTTAGCTTATTCTATTACTTGTGAAACGTTGATAGCTGAAAACCATGATATTGCGAATTTTCCATCGATGCCTCAATTATTATTGAATAACCACATTGAGGGTAGTAGCGAATTACATCGTAACTTAGCAGATATGGGTAATAGACAATATAATCTGTTAAACTGTGATCAAAAAGAAATTGTTGATATAATTTTAAAAGTAGCAAATGTTATTGATTATAATAACTCTAGGTGTTTTTATATTGATGGTCCTGGTGGTTCCGGGAAAACGTTTGTATATATAACATTGTATAATTTATTAAAAAGTCAAAGTAAAAATGTTTGTTGTATGGCTTTTATTGGAATTGCTGCAACGTTATTACCTAAAGGAATGACGGTTTATAAAGTATTAGGAAAAAGTAATGGAACTGAATTGATATAAATGCTGTTTGAGCGATTTCTTGCCTTATATTACATACGCATATGTATACTCACGTATCTCTACTAATAATTATTAAATTGTCATAAAAAAACTTGATCTATTCGATTTTCATTAGTTCATTTACTTTTCGACGAAAATTCCGTTCATGCAGTGAATCCCAGTGCCGATTTTTTTTGAATTATTTTATTTGTCGAATTTTCTAACGATGACCTCGCATTAATGTGGGAGTTATCATATATGTTTTCGATGTATTTTTCACGTAATATGCAATGGGCTGATCAGTTTTACTGCAGGGATTTTCGGTATCCGGATTTTGAATCACACCATCTTATTCCTCGTGAAACGTTATTTAAAAAGAAAATTTACTGCAGGTCCCTAATAAAGCGGAGCTAATACAGGTTGCATATTTCCCGAATTTTTTTAAGGATAGACTCAATATTATGATTTGAAAAAATTCAGGTATGTTTGTCTCCTTATGAAGTATACGTGTGAATTTTTTCAGATCCCGAAAGTCGATACACGCAAAGAACAAAAATATTTACGAAAAAAGCCGTTTTTTTTACTTATACAGGCTCAGGAGAGGTCTACGAAGACCGGGTTTGCGGCAAACTTCTTTTTACATGCAGAAAGGTTTAGTAAACTTAGTGTACCGATTCCCGGAGGGGGCATTTCGACGAACAGGGGGTACCCTTCAAAATCTTTCGTCTACTTTATAATCGTCTGTTATTTGTAAGCCCTCAGGAAGATAATCTATTTCAAAAGAAATGAAATTATACTCTTTTTCGTTTCTATAAAGTTTATTATATTCTTGGAAATCTACTTCAAGCTTGTTATTTGTTATTGTTAAAAATTGCTTATAGTCTGTTAGTTCTCTCTCTTCAAATTCTAACGTTTAATCATTATTTTTGAAAGCAATATTGATATTCTTTATTAATGATTTAATATTAATCTCGTTATCCTGCAAATGATTTTCATAGTGTATCTCCTTTTTTTCTGGTAAAATTTTATTTAATAGGTTCTCTTGCAATTCTGTTTCTTTTAATTTTGGAATTGTATTCAAAATTTTTGTAACATCATCATCAAATGTGATGTCTATCTGTAATGTCTCTTTGAAATTAATGAATTTATCTCTGTATTTAATTTTTCCTCATTTGTATTTCTATCTATGATACTATCCTTATTTTCCGTACTTATTTTAATATCTGCGCTATTTTAGAGTGTTTTTTTATCAATCCTTCTAGTCCACTCATTTCCAGAAGAATTTATTAGATTTCCGAATTTTCTTGATTAAATATCGGTCGCGAAGTGCATTCTTCGTTTGTAAGATTAGTGTTTTTACATGTTTTACAAAATTTATTTACTCTATCTTGGAGCATTTTTATTTCATGACAATTATCTATTTGATATCCGGTTTTATTGCAATAAGAGTATTTTATTTGGGTGTTCAGGCTTTTTAATTTCCTACAATCTTTTAACTTGTGCCCGATGATTTTACAATATTCGCATTGCATACTTTTTCTTCGATAATTATTATTAGAATTTGAATTATATCGTACAAGTCCATTTCTATTTTTTTTTTTTTGGGAAAAGAAAAAAGTTACTGGGGGCCAAATCCGGTGAATATGGAGGCTGAGGCATGACTCTGGTGCTGTTTTTGGTCAGAAAATCTGTCACAAGTAACGATGAATGAGCAGGTGCATTATCGTGATGCAAAAGCCACGAATTGTTTTTCCAAAATTCCGGACGTTTTTTGCGGTCTTGGAGACTCAGGATGCTTCCACTGAGACGATTGGGCTTTAGTTTCGACGTCATAACCACGATGTATCCCCAGTTATAACCCTTTTGAGAAAATCATGATCATTATTGACTTCATTCAACATCTCCTCAGCGATGGTTATGCGATGGATCTTTTGATCAAAATTAAGCCGTTTTGGAACAAATTTCGCTGACACACGTCTCATGCCCAAAGCATCCGAAAAGATAGCATGGCATGAGCCAACCGATATGCCAACATCTTCAGCAGCTTCTCTGATGGTAATTCGGCGATTTTCAACACCATTTCTTCCACTGCTTGAACGTTTTCATCTGTTGTTGACATGCTGGGACGTCCAGGGCGAGGTTTGTCTTCGACATCCTCTCGGCCTTCTTGGAACTGCTTGTACCACTTATATACATTTTTCTTACTCAGAGTAGACTCACCGTATGCAACTGTCAATATTTCAAGAGTTTTAGAGCACTGGATTCCATTTTTCACACAAAATTTAATCCAAACTCTTTGCTCCATTTTTTTCGAAAGAAGAAAATCGCCGAGCACACCAGACCCTTCTAAACCTTCTAACCTTTTACGCCTCTACCAGAAAAACAACACGAGATATATAGTCAAAACTGTGAACATATGATCGTGACGAGTGTACCAACACAACAAAACAAAAAATTTAAAACTGGAATTTACGTAGCCCGCAAAAATACTTTTTATGCATTCTATTAAGTCTTTTATTTTTTTTAAGACTTTCTTTTCTAACTTTTTTGTTACATTAATCATGTTTTCTCTTACTAAGAGGTTCGAGTTCGAATAAATTTTATAAAGGTAGATTTACAAAGATATTTAGAACGGTCTTGCAGTGTTTGTAGTTTAGATTCTGATACGAGAATATTGGTGGGTGTTTATAAGTATAATTTTGTATATGGTACTATTCGACCGCACGAGTTCAAGACTGTCGCGCTTGTCGTCACGAATGACGACAAAGGCCGAGCGACGTGATCTCACGCTATGTACAAAGCTCGCCGTTATTTTTTGCTTTTTCAGTAAGCTTTTCTTTGTTATCAAAAGCTACACATTAATAGCCTTGTTATCGCGTGTCCAAAACTTTAATTGATATCAAAAAATAGTTTTCTTGGTTCGGCGTACCATAAACGCATTGTTCGGCTTGGCGTGCCGCAAAACTCATTGTAAAGGTTCGGCGTACCTTAAAAACGTATTGAATAGCCTCATTTCCGCGGGTGTACCTCGCGTCGTTTATTTGCTTTATAATCTTGATGTTATATATTCACAAGTTTGTAATTTCATGAGTTATACTTTGAAGAGGTTTTTATGCCCTGGTGGGCTTTTCCTCTCAGCAGAATAAATTATTTATATAAATATAGCAGATAAAAATCGATTTATTTATTTATCATATATTACTAAATTTATAAAAATATATAAGTTTAAGAAAAAAAAGAAATCACCGAATAAAGCCGTCAAGTCCTAGTCCGCAAAAATACAGTGGGTGTACTGTTCCGATACCCAAATGCTAGTCAACTGTATTTTTTTCAATTTATTAATTAAGTGCTGCTTGTTCCGGAAATAAATGAAAGTACCATAATCTATTATAGAGCGCACAAAACTCTTGTACAGTAAAAGGAGAGTATCGGCGTTAGATCCCCACCAAGTACCCCTTAGATATTTAATGATATTTAAAGATTTTAGAGATTTTTTTAATATATAGTCAATATGATTTTTAAATGTACGTTTTTCGTCAAATACAATATCCAGCAATTTAACTGTAGTGCTTGCCTTAACTATGATATTTCTGATAACAATATCCGTTTGTTCTAGTTGTCTGTTTTTACTAAAATGAACAAATACAGTTTTCAGAGGATCTAATTCTAGCCCTAATTCGTACAAATTGTCATATATCTTGTTGATTGTCTGCTCTAGTAATTTTTTACATGATTTGATTGGAGATTGGTTACGGTACAGTGCAATGTCGTCGGCGAATTGTAGCATTTTTACACTTTTCGGTAGTCTATACGCAATTGCAGATATATAGATACAGTAGAGTAGGGGACTCAAAACTCCGCCGTGGGGCACCACTTTATATAGTTTCCTAGCTGTTAATCCTATACTTCCTGCGTAAATGAATCTTTCTGACATTAAGAATTTGACGAATTCTATTAAGCTTCCGAGGCATCCTAGCTCAGCTAATTTAAGAATAAGAATGTCTACATTGAGATTATCAAAAGCTCCACATACGTCCAAAGATGCGGCTAATACATCCTTTTTGTTACCCAGAAATTCTTCTATGTGTAAAGTTAAATTAACTAGGTTGTCTACTGTACATTGCCCTTTACAAAAGCCCGTTTGGGATTTAGGATGAATAATATTTATTTCGACTCAATATTGAAGTTTGTTTTTAATCAGACTTTTGAATAATTTGCAAACGCAGGAGGTTCAACTAATCGGTTTAATACTAGTCCCGTGCGGTTTGTTGATAAAGTGAATATAAGAGTCTCTCCACGAGTTAGGATAGTTATTTGTGGCGTACATTTGATTAAAAATGTCTAGTAGTATTAACTTGTAACTAGTTGGTAATTTTTGTAGCGACTCGTAATCTATTCATACCGGGGCTTGAACGAGTATTTTTGTTATCTAAGTCTACATTGAACTCTGCAAAGGTTAAAGAAGAGCTAAGGATCTCATTGGTTTCGCAGTCCGGATAGAAATCAGGGTCGGTAGATTATCTAGAGTTTGGAGAGTTTTTTGTTATTTTCGTGGTTTTCAGAGGTGTGATCTGGCTTTGTTTTCGTCCACTTATTTTTCAAAATTTTACAAGTGCTCCAAACATGATTTAAGTTTGAGTTTATATCAATATTTTCTGCAAATGTTTTATAGTGTTCTCTTTTCTTCTTTTTAAAAGTTTTATTTGCTTAATTACAAAGTTTTCTATATATTTTATCTCTGAATCCTACCATGTTAAGGGGTTTTTATGGATTTTGGCGTCAACTATCGTTTTTTGAAGTGTTGCGTTGAATTGCTTCTGAAACTAACAAGGAGAGGGTTTCAGTTCCGGGAAACGGATTTTAGCAGTCACTTAAGAGTCTATTTCTGGTAACTAAAAATGAAGCTTAATCCTGATAATATCGTCAAATGGGCCCTTTTTTTTAAAATATGGGTAATTTAATCACAAATATCCTCTATTTCGTTAAAAAAATGATGTCTGTTCTATTGCGTGTCACAGTGCAAATATTTATGATAAGAAAACGAGCAAAAGAGATTATAAAAGTAAACCGTAAGAGCTAAAATTTAAGCACAGATTCGTTAAAAAATATTAATTTTTCAACAAGTTACGGGCAATTACAGTTAGCAAACAAAAATGGTTAAAAATTTGTCTTCATTTTGACTGATTAAATGCATCGTATTTTTAACCATTTTCGTTCGCTATCTATAATTGCCTGTAACTTTTTGAAAAATTAATATTTTTTAACGAATCTGTGCTTAAATTTTAAATCTTTTTAATTTTTCTTCGGTTATATTTGTCTCTAACTTTTTTAGGTCGAGCTAGAGAAACGGCGGCAGGAGATAGAAGAAAAACTTGAAGCTGCCTCCACCACATCGACAGAGAGATCGCACGAAGAATTGAGTAAGGAGCATCCACGGGTTCAGCGACAAGATACATTCGGAGGAAAAAACACATATTATCCGTCGGATAATATGCGACCAAGGACGCCCTATGGAACTGGGCTCCTGCCCCAAGCGCATCAAGATTTTGACCCCTCAAAAAAGGAGGAAAAATTCGGCCTTTGAGCTGCGCCATCATGCCCGAACGGCTTCACGTTTCCCGCTACCAAGCAAGAAACGCCCTCCAGAATCAACCCATCGGAAAGAGATAACAATCTACGCTATGGATATCACCGTGGTTTTGAAGGTACTGGGGGTAAGAACCGTGTCTACATGGGACAGTTCGATGATAGGTATGGGAATCCACGAACGTATCAGGGTCCAACAGCACCGACGCCCAACCTTCCCGAGGAAAGAAGATCGTATCCTGAAGCGCGAGATCCAACGCTTACGTTGAGCCAGGCGCTAAATACCATCCCTCTCTGACGGAAATCCCGACATGCTAGAAGCCTTCTGCCAAGGTGTACATATTGGTCGAACGCCTTTTAGAGGACATAAATCTCCAGTATAGCCATATCGGAGGAGCGGATCAGACTCTGTCAGAACTAAAAATAGTAAAACAAGGCCCCGAAGAAAGCGCAGGAAGCTACGGCCAGCGAGTCGAAATTTTACTCAATCGGTTGCAAAACTCTTACGACGCTGATCGATCGCTTATGGATTTCGAGCGATTCACATATAAGAAAAGAGGTCAACGAGAAGCCTTAGAACAGTTCCTTTTCGGAGTAAGGGGAGAGCTGCAGGATCAGGTCAGAGCTAGTAATCCAAGTATTTTACGAGAGACTATAACGGAAGCCATCCGCATCGAGCAAAAAACCGGAGCGCGGCGAGGTGAATCGACCGCTACCAATAAGGGCTCGGAACCGGCCACTTCCGCGGAGACAATATTAGAAAGACTCATCGTAAAGATTTCATCATTAAACTGTGATACCATGCCGAATGCAAGTATCAGATTCGCATCTGCCAAAGACGCTTGTGGCCACTGTAATATGACCAATCATCGAACCGAAGAATGCCGGAGAAAAAATGGAGACACAAGAATGTGCAAATCCTGCAACTCAGCACTACCACCAAGGTGCTACAGACCGAGCAAGCCACGAAATTCCGATCGGGGAAAAAATAAATACAAGCATGCCCATCCTTACCAGCACCACAATTACCAAGGTCGCAAGGAAAATCAGCGATATAATGATTGGGGCAACGACCGACAGTGCGATAGCGAAAGAAGTAGCACGAAGAATAAATTTGACGAGCCAAATAGAGAGAACGCGACGAGTTGCGTAAATTTTCAGGATACTCGATGCTAGAGTTCGACGAAGCCGAGCAAGTCAAGAGGGAAGTGGCCGCCACGAGTATATCTAAATACGTTATGAGACTTGCTTAGGCAAAACGACGGCCTCCAATACTCAAAGTAAGAAGCGCACACCTCTGGAGAAAAAAGTGGATTTTATGTTGTATAGAAATAGATGTATCGTGCCAAGCAAATGTAAAATTCTTTGTCAAGTAAATACGGAATTAAATGAGTTATCGTGTGAGGCGCACGCGGTCCCAATGGCTTATCTCAACAAACATTATTAAAAGGGTCATATATTAGTCAACTAGAGAGGACAAACCAGTGCTGCCGAAAATATATGCAATTCAGTCGATTAATCATCCCCTTCGAAGAAGAAACTGCTATTCCTCTACAAATGAAGAAAAAAAACAAGATAAAAGTCAAACATGCCCCAAAGCCTCTGAGTCGCATCCGAAATGCGAACACGCGGAACGACCTCTGGACTGGAATGAGAAAAGTCAGACACGCCCCAAAGCCTCTGAGTCGCATCCGAAATGCGAACACGCGGAACGACCTCTGGACTGCAATGAGAAAGTCACACACGCCCAAAAGCCTCTGAGTCGCATCCGAAATGCGAACACGCGAAACGACCTCTGGCTACCTTTAAATTTTTCCAAGTAAAATCATCTGTAACAAAAAAAATTTTAATTATTAATAAAATATTAAGATAATATACTAAAAGTATATTAAATTTATGACAAAATAAGATAAAAATGAGAGTCCTTGATTTACACTGTCCCAATATATGAACATTTCACCATTTAGACTTTGGAGTAACCTGCAGGTTCACAGAGTTTAGGCCTGAAGAGTTGTACGTATCAAGATTATTTGAGTAAATAATTTTTTTCAGCTAAAAACTGTTTAAAATTTATGAAAAAACACAAAATTATGGTATTTAAGCAGTTTTGAGCTGAAAAAAATATTTACTCAAATAATTTTGATACGTACAACTCTTCCGGCCTAAACTACATAAAATACGAACAATTTAAGCTGAACTGGACTAAAATCCATCAACTTTGTGAACCTGCAGGTTACGCCAAAGCCTAAATTTTTACATTATGTAGAAAACAGCTTTAAAGATGAAGTTCAAACTGCTTCTATCTTTTCTTTCAAACTCCCTTTTCTTCTCTAAAACATTAAAAAGTATTGTTTTTAGCTTAATTGTAAATGATGTTTCAGTAAATGTGTTATATTACAAGAAAAGATATGACTTACTAGTTGTGTTTTAGCAAGTACGGACTTAAGCTGCCAAACAGTAGAGGCCGTAGTAAGTAATTTAACATCTTGAATACATTAGTAAAACTGAGAAATGACTGGTTAAGCAGGTATACATTTTTGTAAAAAATAACCATTTTAAATCAGTTGACACAATAAAATATGTAGCTGTAATTAAAATAATCAAAAGATCACAAG
>JAWWEQ010051383.1:0-10256 GCA_035583055.1 Torymus tubicola | reverse complement strand
AAAATCTGAAAAAATTCATAGCAGTTCAAAATATGTAGTAGAAAGTATAAAAAAATTTTTAGCGAAAAAAAAATTTTCATCTGCGCCATGACAGAGAACCGGTCATATATATATATGGCATTATAAGAATAAGGTGGCGATGCAACGCGATCGATTTGATTCCGTCTCGCTCAAAAATTGTTTCCGAATACCTCGGGGGCACACAGCCGTGCAAGCGCTCGCGCGCATTTGAATGAAATAACCATATTGAAAGAGAGAGAAAGGGAGAAAGAGAGAGAGAGAGAGAGAGAGAGAGAGAAGAACGGCAGAAGCGTAAAATCCGATATTGCGAAATGCCTGTCACGAAGTCGACGTCAAGCGAGTGAGCGAGCGAGCGTGTGTTGCGTTATTCGGAATTCCCGAAGTAGGGAGAGAGAGAGAGGGAGAGAAGGATGGTGATCAGACGAAGGAAGGAAGGAAGAATTTAATTGATTGTAATTCCCTGATTTCGGGATTTAACGCCCAGAATGAATGCGAGATGCGAATAGAAAGACAGAGAGAAAGAGAGAGAAAGAGAGAGGGAGAAACTGCGTAAGAGATTCCGATCACGGAGCTTTTCGATTCTTTCTCGAAGGAGGGGAAGCCGCGTCTTCGTTAATTAAGAATTACTTGCCGTAGGCTTGGAGATTGTATTTATGATTGAATTTTGGCTCGTGCGTGCAGGAGAGAGAGAGAAAGAGAGAGAGAAAGGACGGAACATGTTAACGTAATTATCGTTTGGTATATTTTTACTCCGACATGCGCTGCGTTGTATGCTGCCAATCTGATTATCGTACCAATATATACCATCGTTGATGAATGAATTATTAAGCATTTATATATACGCTATACGTGGAAAACTACATATACGTGTAAAAGTATACAGAAAAAAAAATTTTTCCTTACATGCACGCATATACACGCAATTTTGTATAAATAATATATAACGCCGTAGAAAACGCGTTCGCGTATATTTACATCTCGTTATAAGTAGATATACATATATGCTAGCAAGCTTTCCACCCTTCATTTAATTTCCATTAACATTTTTATCCGAGACTCGTGCAGCAACATTCGTAGCCATTACAATTCAACCGTGTTTTTTTTTCACCGACTATTAGCACTCGCTCCCTCCAACACACATACATATATACGTACACAAGACGAAGGCCACGTCGTCGACACGCGTTCTATAACGACATGCTTACGCTACCTATACGCGTTATAGGACGTGTGCATGGGTATGTATATATATATATATATACACATACACAGTGAGATTTGCCGTCAGAGACAGAAGTCGAGCTATTATACATATACGTACTGTACGTATATGTATATTTGGACATATATGTGGAATTCTACGGAATCTTTGTCCTAAACTGTTTAAAAAAATGACCAAAATTAAATTTGGAGGCACACTTCTGAAATAATTATTATCTTATTCTATGGATCATATAAGAGACAATATGAATGTTGAACAAAAGAAACAGCCTTGTGCCACCCTTTTGTCATCAAATCAATTTTTCTTATGGGAATTTAACATGGGTAAAATTGACGAAAAATAGTCACCGATCATCAACCATTATTAACATTCCAAATATGAAAATGAATTATTTACAATATAATAGTTAAAGTTAAAGTACAAGAATAAAGCTTTAATTTAAGCTAAAGATGGTTAAAATCGGACAATTCAGTGCAAAGTTACATGCATTTGAAAATCGTAAAAAATGACTAAAAACAATGAAAATCTTAAAAATTTCGTGAATTCAGAAAAAAACGCTCATTGTCGTCATTTTTTACGATTTTAAAATGCATGTAACTTTGCACTGAATTGTCCGATTTTAACCATCTTTAAGCTTAAACAAGCTTTATCTTTGTACCTTAACTACTATATTGTAAAAAATTCGTTGTCATATTTAGAATTAATATTGGTTGATAATCGATGACTACTTTTCGTCAATTTTTCCTATGTTAAATTCCCATAAGAAAAATTAATTTGCCAATAAAAGGGTGTCACAAGGTCGTTTTCTTTGGTTCAAAATTCTTATTGTCTCTTCTATGACCGATAGAACAAGAAAATAATTATTTCAAAAGCGTGCCTCCAAATTTAATTTTGGTCGTTTTTTTGCACCAGTTTAGGGCAAAGTTTCTGTAGAATTTCACATATATATGTATAGGTTAGAGGTTATAGAGGTTAGAGAGGAAGAGATAGAGTGAGATATCGGAATGGAATCGTGATGGCATTAAGGGTTTAGCGTTCGTCGTTAATCAATGGACAACTGCGGCTATAGGCTATACCCCAGGTGTTATAGGGACGAAATAACGGAATTGATTATTATCGACGATCTATATATATATATGTATACGTAAACCGTGAGATCTACTATATAAAGTTGTGTATGCATCCAAGTAAAGTATTAGCTATGATTTAATACACTCGCGTGTAAAGTTATATATATATTTCTGACGACGTCGGTTGCAAAATATGAGAAGGAACTATATATACGATTAATAATGACCAAAGTGAGAGAGCACGCGCGGGTAGGGGTTTGAAACGAGAGTGCATTGTTATTACTAGGGATCTTGTAACACGTGTGAGTTACAACGCGGTAACGTGTGGGTATATAGAATGTAAAAGTTTCGCTCTCGCTAAACGTTCGTGAACGGCTGCTGCTGGTATAGTGATGGAGATTTTCGATTATTGAATATCGATGCGAGGGGATTTTGGACGTCGCGTGGTTTTCGGAAATGTACTTTGGGATTGCGGTTCCTGCGGTATTATACGATGGGTGAAAGTTTTTTATTTATCGTTTGGGAAGATACATATTATAATGGGTGTATTATTTTGATGCTTGTGGACACGGTTATAAAGTTGAATAATGGATAGGGGAATTTTTGATGAATGAAGGTTTATTGAGATGTATTCGTATATATATATTATGTGAATATTGGGTAGTCGGTAACGAGCGATGCTGTTATGATAAAATCGATAGGATGAAGAATTGACTTGTGTATAGTGGTTTTAGATGTTCGAGAGGTTTCGATATTCTGGTATAATATAATAGTATTAATGGTCAGCATATATATATATATATATATATATATATATATATGTGGTTGCATTGAGTTTATAAGTATATAGATATTCAATCACACTTGTATACGCTTTTTTCGATAGTCGAACGATTTTATTTTTTTTAAATAGAATTAGAGAGCAGCGAAACTCAACGCGCCATCGATTATAATCCCCCACTTGCGCGGCGTAAATAGTGAATACAGAGCAATGCCGAGAAAACAAAAAAAATGCAAATTCTTTTTTTTTTGGTATCTCGCCCGCAGCCACCGCCCTTGTTTCCACTTCAATTGGGAATTTCCATTTAAAAAAAAATCGATTTATCCAACATCCGCGTCGCTCGCGTTTTACAACACCGCGCGCGCGCGCGCAACACCGCAATTGAATCAAGTGCGCGTGTCAAACACATAATTTGCATTTCAAAGAACTACTAGCAATGCGTTTGAATTTTACGTGGGACTGACGGTAGACAGAGAGATAGAGAGACAGAGAGAGAGAGACAATTTTCCTGTAATCATCAAATTGACCGTCTTGGAAGCGTAATCTATATTCATTAGTATAATAGAATTTTAATAAACTCACGCGTACATGTATACGTTTGTCGTAGACAACGTTGTGTGTATATATATATATCAGTGGCCATCGCAATTTGAAGTAACGACTGTTGCTTGCTTGTTTGTTTGTTTGTTCGCGTTCGTTTGTTTTAAATTACAATGAGCATCGTTCAATAACTTTTACCGTCTGTGCAGTGGAACTTGTACCTGCGCTGTCGCGCTAATTATACCCTGCGCGGTCCCAAATTCGAAAATTAACTTTTGCCCAGCTGTATTTTGGCAACACGCGCTTCTGCTACACTACCAACGCGGGAATTTCGAAATTTCACATAGACAACATCTATATATGCAACACACATATATGTGTATATGTATACGCTTGACTCGACTATGTATGCGCACACGTGTTCGTAATACGATTACATATCTAAACCTGTGCACACACACATGTATATAAAAGATGTTTATCCGCAAGAAACTTATTACACAGTCGAAACTTTCTCCCTCTTCCTCATATATACATATATATTTACCCATGTTGAGTCTCACACTCTGTCTCTGTTTCATTGCAGATCAACTCAGGATGGTCCCTAGGGCCGGAGCTCTGCGACACGTGGACCAGCTGTGACGTTCTCTGCTGTACGGCCTCGATATTGCATCTGGTGGCCATCGCGGTCGACAGATATTGGGCTGTCACCGATATAAATTATATACAGGTTAATTAACAGAAGGACCGTGAGCGAGAGCGAGAGAGAGAGCACCTATATATACTATAATATGTTTGTTCAGGCATGCGTGCATGTATACCCTTGGAGTGTGGACTTGCGCCATATGTTTTCACGTGTGTCTTGGCCTTTCGCTTTCACACTTCGTAGAAGACGGCAAGCGATACGCGCTTGCCCGATTAGTGTATATAGTGGTTGCCAGTGTGCAAATGCATGAGTAGAGTGCGTGTGTGTATGTGTGTTGTAAATGTGGGTTGTGTACTTTGGTGAGTATAGAATTATTATGTTTTTTTTTGCGAAAAATTTCATTTTGGGAGATTCTGATAAATATGTGTTATAAATAGATAAATGCAGAACTTTATTGAGCTTTTGCAAATGTGAAATTAAAAAAAAAATATTTAATCCGGGAAAATTGAAATAAGTAAGGGTGAAGTTTGCTCAAACGAGTAAAAAGTGTGAAACACAACTTTTTGGATATTTCATCATTTATGCGCAGGTAAATTTTTATGTAAATGTTTAAGTTTGGATTCTGTATGCTTCTATTAATTATATACATTTCTTAATGATTCTTTGTTGATATTTATCCACAATAATCATAGGCACCATTCTAATTGAACGATGATTTTTTTTTTACAATCTCTCAGCTAATCGTCGGTTTCATGTTATTAAATAATGTTATGGAGGAAAAAAGTAAGGTGCGACGAATTGGAATAATAGAGCTTGTGTACACGAACGAATTAAAGCTATGTTACGTATATTTTAATTGTCGTCACGCGGTAATTTTAGTTTTTCTCGAGGTAAACAGAAATTAGAGCTCGTATAAATCACAAAAATGTGACTTTTTTAGCATTAAAAATGTTATATAAAGCGGCATAAATAAAGAATCTTTTATCTTAATTGCGGGCTTACGCAAGAACTTACATTTATGATGTGGAAAAAAAAAGAAAAAATATAAGAAATGTACGCTAGAAGTCGTATAAAACCTAGACATATTTAACATAAAAAAGGGCAAACGTTGTAAACCATTACGACAGCCTACTATTTTCGCCCTCAAGAAACACACGATCGCAGGAATAACTTTCCTAGGACCATTTCCGAAAGCTTTCAAAATAATTACTCTCTTTCTCTCTCTCTTTCTCTCTCTCTCCCTCTCTCTCTCTTTCTGTCTCTCTCAATTAATTTCCTTCTCGTACATTCGTCCTCCACACAGAATAAAATTCTAATCAATTCTACTCTCTCTCTCCCTTTCCTCTCGCTTTCTTCTTTTCCTCTCTCTCTCTCTCTCTCTCTCTCTCTCTACATATACTTTATTGAGATAACCCTATACCGCTATCATCATCCCGCTCGTCAAGAAAAAACTTTATCGCCTCGGGAATTCCTATACGAAATAAACAGAAACGGAAAAAAAAACTTCCCCTAGAAAATTAAATCAATTGCAAAAATAATGCCTCCCAGCCAAAACCGTCCGAGATCATAATCACACGCACGTGGCCCATATCTCGTTACTTTCGTCCTCGCTCTTTCTCTGCCGCGAAACTCGCCTAGCTCGTAAAATCACGCGTGTGGGCTAACCAGTAAAAGAAAAGGACCGCAGGCATTGCGTTCTCGTGTAATGCACCATCCTTCCCTCCGGAGACTAATCCCAGCTTTTACGACTTTCGTCCGTCTCTGAATATCGGGAGAGAATTCGGCAAGGGCGAGAAAGACGAGACCAGATCGAGAGAAATACGTGCGGGCTCTTTCTTTTCTTTTTTCTCTCTCTCTCTCTGTCTCTCCCTTTTCGTCCGTTCGCGAAACGAGTCACATTTGTAAGCTAGAAAGGCGGAGTAATACACGTATATATACATATATATGTGTATACATGTTACCTGTCGCCACGGATTTATTCCTATCGAATCGATCTTTTCCAAGCACTTTTTCAGAATTAACGGCTACGAGGCGTCACTTGGACCCAATGTAAACAATGCAGCCTTGGAAAACATCCAAAACCGTATATATGTACATATTTCTGTAGATATTCTATATTTTTAATTTATCTCTCGCGACGATTTCCTCGTTCACTTCACAATGATAGCGACGTGGCTTTACGATTTTACGCAGAAGAACGTTCCCTCTTTTTTTTTAATGAATGTAGAAACAATCGGACAAGTAAAATGTAAGTGCGGGAGGACGCGCGTAAAGGCTGATGGAGGAAAGAGGGGGGAGAGTTGTTAAAAGTATATGAGGATATAAATATAAATGGGGCCAAGTTAACGATAGATCGTCCGCTATATCAATAAAATAAAGTACTTCGAAAATCAGACTTTCAACGCGAATTCAGCGTATAGTATTTTCTCTCTTTTCACTCTGGCGAGCGGGAGAAAGTTGATTACGTAGTATCAATTATTGCGATCATATTGCCAAATTGCGTCGAGTAATTTCCATATAAAGAGGACAGGCGTTCAGAAGTTTCCCGTAAAATTGCAATCATGTGTGCACCATAAAAAATTAATAGCTCAGAATCGCTTTTATATTCTTTATACTCAAGGATATACGCCCTCCCTTCACCTCTCCCCACGTTCAGCCGATAAGGAAAAATCTTGAACACACCCTGACCACGTATACTCATTAACCTTCGAATTTTATTAAATTTTTCCAATCTCGCTGTTCTCACACTATATATATATCCACGCGAAACCTAAATCGTTCGCTAAAATTTCTCCTATACAACTACTACACTCGCGGAATTTCTCTTCTCAACTCGAAATACACGTTCACTCAACCCCCTGCTGTCGGCAATATTCACCAGGCACAAAAAAAACGACTCGCGTACACGCGAGTTCGAAAGTACGACTATATACGCGAGAGGGTGAAATGAAGGAGGGAGAGGGATATATATATATATATATCGGTGTACAGGCATAGTCGTCGTCGAAAGCTCAATAAAGGCCCGATTGGAATTACATTCGTCGAATAGCGCGAGCTGCTCGCAGAATGCGCCCTTTAATTGCTGCGTTAGAGGAGACATAGAGAGAGAGAGAGAGAGAGGAAGGTTAAATCTATCTCGAGAGTGGGCGAAATTATTGCGAAAAAAGAAGAGAGAAAGAGAGGAATATACACAGAGGAATGAGAGATAAAGACGAGAAAGTGGGAGCGAAGGTGAATTAGTTTTTATTTGTTCGAAATGTGAGAAATATTGCCTAGAAGTCTGCGGGGGACGTCCGAGAAATTTCAATCTCGTGCGACCGATGTTATACGACAGATTCCATGTGGTATAGAATTTATTCTTGGATTTTTCTTTTTACTTACTTTTTCTGATTACCGTAGAGAAATGGATTTGTGTAAGTATATTCTGAGATATCGTATTTTTTGAAATTTTGCATTTGTAAAACAAGAGATACGAGAAGGGCAAACTTGCGTTCGAAATAGAGCGAAAAATCATCAAAGGGATATATATATATTTGTCATCTCTCTCTCTCTCCCATGTAAACAGATATATTTACGCGCGTCTAATCCTCGAGGAAAAAAACTTCAAAACCCAACCCCCCGGCGCTTATCACCCCACCGCACGGGAAATTGAATCTCCCGAAAATTTTGACCCAAATTTCCTCTCTTTTCACTCTTCTCATTCTTTCTCTTTCTCTTTGTATACGATCCTTTTAAGCTCAAAGAAGTGAAGTGCGATCTACACGGCTCTGTACATTTTTTTCACCACCTATCGCTATAGAAGATTTGTATTCTTGATTTTACTTAAGTTTTTCTATCATTCTCCGTGTAGAAAATCTACAAGTGGCACTTTTGATTGTTATTAATATTTTTATAAATATTAATGAAAAATTATATCGCCTTATTTGTAAGTTTGTAAATGTAGTTTTTTCAAAATTTTGATGATTTGAAATTAAGATTTGTACGGAATTAATTCTAGTTTATCAAAATTAAAATACAATCATATTTACTGCAATTTCATTACCTTTTAGTGGCTTTTAGTAAGTACTGTTTCGCGCAAACATGCACGAAACGGTAGTATAACAACAACACCAGCACCCCTATAAACAACCTAAAGGTAATTCAATTAGAGAACAATAAGTACCATTGTAATATATTATAAATGTAACATATATATTAAAAAACAATGCAGTTTCTAGAAATTTAAAATTAATGATGCGTAAATGTAGATCGTCGAAGTTTTGGAAAAAGACGTTTTTTACTGTTTTTTGTAGGATAATTTTTTGTGATGTAGATACGTATTCTAGCAAAAACGAAAAACTAATAATTAAAAATGCCTCTTCCGTCAGACTTTTAACTCGCAAAATTCGTAATTATAGTATATCTAAATACGTTGAAAAAACTTTAGTAAAATCAAAGACTTAAATTAGCCACAAGTTATAGGTATAACCACTGGACCAAATAACTAGCAAGCACGGGAAAAAGAAATCCGCCATAATCACAATAATAACTTGTGATAAATTCGATATCGAGAGAGCAAGAGAAAGAGAGCGAGTGTGAGTGAAAGCTGTCATCCTGTTCACTTGATAAGAGAGAGAGAGAAAAAAAATCTCTGGTGAACGAGTTATAGCACAGAAATAAAGCAGCTGCTCGAGGTGCATTGAGAGGATGTGCAAATCGAGTGGCTCTCGATATATTTCGAAAAACGCATCACTCATATATGGCGGGAGTGGACGCTATTTTTATTTATGGTCACATGCTCGCGTATTTATATATACATGTGAGTGCGTGTGTGTGTGTGTGTGTGTGTGTGTGTACACAGGTGGCTTCGAGGCATAACTAAATAAGTCCACTTTTAAAGTTTCTGAAAAAAAGAGGTTTAATGTTCAAACTTGTATGTATAAGATCGGAAGAAACCAGATAAGAACCATATTTTTTATCTACTATAGCTGTTTTCAATCATTTTCGAGCTTATTTTTTAATTTAATTATTAAACGAATCAATGAATTACAAAATTAGCAATTGCTTATCGAATTCTTATTACTTAATCGAGAAGATTTCTATTTTCATGATATTTCTAGTAAATTTACGACCATTTGACATACTACATATATGTTAAACAGCCCGGACGATCGAAGTCCAATATTGTAAAATGTTTATAACTTGAAAGTGTTAATGAATTTCTTTAAACAAACAGATAAATTCAATTAGAATAGATAAAATAAATTAAATTTTATGCCGAGCCGAAAATCTGAAAGATGGACTTATTTGGTTACGTTTTGGATATATCGTAGCTTTGAGGCGATATTTTAGCGACTATTGAAAGTGTTAAATCTTTAACAATATATAAGATTTTTCGATTCTCAAAAAAAAAATGAATTTACTTAGTTATGCTTTGGAGCCACAGATATAATCGCGTGTCAAACACAAAAATCACCATTCCGCGAATTATTGACACGCGGAGTGAGCTTATATAAGTATATATATATCTTATATATAGTAAGCTTATATATATATATATCTTTGTCATGCGGATGGTAAAAATAAATCGTCCGATATTTTTTTTTCGCTATAATGTACACGTATTACAGGAGAGAACGATAGGGTTAATAATAATACATTACGGCGAACGGTACAGATACGCTGCCTGGATCAATGTTTATATTTCAACGTATTCGATCTTGTGTGTGTGTGTGTGTGTGTGTGTGTGTGTGGGTGTGCGTTAGAGTCTGAGTGTAATCAAAGCTATGGGAGAAATATATGTGCATTTTTTGTAATCATATTTATTTAATTTACGCTCGCAAATAGACCCATCATGTCGTATATATATGGGTAATTTCAGGTCACCTGAGCAAGATGAAAATTTTAAAATTGCTCAAAATTGTAGACACTTAGTTTTTTATGAAAAAAAAACATGTTCCTAAATTTTTAGAGCAATATTTCAATAATTACAAAAGT
>JAWWEQ010051382.1:0-10256 GCA_035583055.1 Torymus tubicola | reverse complement strand
AAATTGATCAACATCAACCAATCAAAACAGTCTTATTGTGATGACAGATTTCATCCATCACTTTTTTAAAGAGGATTTTCCTATTGCCAACTGTTAACTCAATGGAAATACATGGCTAAATGTAAATGATATTTCCTGTAAAAAGTATGTAGTGAAACGTAAATGACTCATAGATCATACGCGTATAATTGCTTGTACATATTGATTTGGACAGAACAGCATATAACAGTTATTTATCTCGTTTTTTGACATTTAAACGTGAATCTTGTTGTTTTTCATAATAAATTAAGTAGATTCATATTCACAATCCTCCTGTACAAAGAGAATGAGCTCTAACATAGCATTTATATTATGTTAGAGGCATACCAAAGAAAATAATGTGTATCACAGAAATGATATATACTGTAACGGTGTAGCATTCTCTTCACGTAATCTATTTGTTATTATTTATTACCTTGCAACACTACGCAGAAACACGTCTCGCAATGCCGAATCTACCTCACCGCGACGTATACGCGCACAAAACAATAATTCTAGACAAAAAAGTATTCAGACGGGATTTACTCTGATCAGACCAGCCATCGCAGTCGCCGCGCAAGTAAAATCCGCGGGGATGGAGTGACTCCTCGCTGTCCCTGTTCGCAGTTGACGTTGACGCGTCTATCCCTATCTCTCGTGTTTGGCGGCGGCCCCGTGGTGGTCACGCTTGCAGCGGTGGAGGCGCGGTACACGCACTATCACCTTTCATATGCGCGGCCGTGACGGAACTCACTTTTCCCATGTCACGCTAATGAGGCTTTCGTCTTCTTCCCAGTTCGTCTTGTTCGCGCCCCGCGCGGCGCATTATCGGTCACGATTCGTACAAGCGCGCGAGATCTGAATCTCGCTACGCTATATAAGTAGTTATTCGCACCTCCTATCAGCGCCCTTCACAATATTTAGTTAATGAAATTTTTCGTAACTAATTTTTAGACTTGATTTTAAATATTTAACATGTTTAATGTGAATTTTATTTATATAAGTAATGAAATTTTTTCGAAAATTTTAAATCTGGGCGAATCAGAGATGTCAACTTACAAAGGTATATATGACGAATACTAACCAGAAGGAGTTGAACGATCTCATACGAGATATGGGAGTACTGATAGATGGAGCTGAATATCTAGCAGCTGCACCAAAGTGAACGATTTGCTGTCAAAAGGACCGAAAGCTTACGTTTACCGTGATAGAGAAACGGAGTTTTTCAAATTTTTTACGAAAAATGAGGAGAATTATTTGTTCTCTGTTCTGATGTAAAAGGGTTGGTTGATGAACTAAAACCTAACACTTATAAAGACGAAGAGTGGAGATTTTTCATTGATTCTTCTAAACGAAGTCTGATAGCTATGAGCATCTATTACGATAGATCACTCAACAAAACTCAAAAAGATGTACGAGAATTTACAGATAGTTTCGAAGAAAATAACTACTGGGAACAACAATGGAAAGTTTGCGGTGATCGAAATTCAACCCTGATTCTAGACCAGTAATTAGGTATTACTAAAAATCCCTGTTTTTTATGTCTGTAACAGCAGAGACAAAAAATATCACTACAAGCAGAAAGAATGGCTAAAGAGAACATAAATTTATCCTAGGACGAGGAACATCATCCATTAGCTGTTGGTTGATTCCTCAAATATTCTGCTAATATTCTATCAATCTTCATATCGAACTTGATTTTCTGAAGCCATTTTTTAAAGCTTTAAACAAAGATGATGATTGTTCCAAATATTTCGGAACGAAGTTTCCAGTTATATGTGTTGCAAAATTAAAAGAAGATATTTTCGATGGCCTGCAAATTCGCATTCTTTTTCAAGAAAAAAATTACACGAACCATATGAATTAAACCGAAAAATTTGCATGCAAAAGATTCAACAATGTCTTTCAAAGTTCTTAGGAAGTGAGAAGGTTGGTGACTACCAGAATTTGGTTGAAGACTTGTTGAAAAATTTTAACGTGTTAGTCTGCTTGATAAATCACAAACTGCACTTTCAAAAAATTAACTATCATATTTTATACAGTAGTAAATGTACGTTGGTCTTGCGTTTTAGCTCAGAGGCACACACGTACACTAAGACGTTTATATTGGAACAAATGTACACTGAAGCTCACGCATCAGGCCATATAAACATAAATAAATAAAAGCATAAGTTAATGCCGCAGTTTCGGTAGTTCACGATCCAGTCGTGACGGCTACGAGCTATTCTTACTAGACATCTCAGAGCTCTGATAAGAACACTCCCACGACATGCGCAAGCTTACAAGGCTACTGCAGTAGGGTAGCGGTCACGAAGCTATGAACATCATCCAGATTCGTCTTTAACACACAAAACATAATTGCAATCATGACTTCAAATAATCAGAATTTTAGTTTCAAAAATTAATAATATGTAAATTCATATAATAATTCTGATTCTAGAAAAAATCTTAAATAGTTTATTATCTTTTGATTCTGTAGATTGGTCCAGCACGATTTCGAGCTCCAGAAGTACTATTTCGGCCGGATTTAATTGGAGAAGAATTTGAAGGGCTTCATGAAGTACTTATGTATTCTATACAAAAATCAGATTTAGATTTAAGAAAAGTACTTTTTCAAAACATTGTACTATCCGGTGGATCAACCTTATTTAGAGTGAGTAATTTATTGAAATACATAGTGTTGTGTAAAATTCATATTTTTCTTATATAGGCAACAACATGTGCATGCGTGTTTATGCATGACTATCTAAAGAATGCGGGTGCATTAATTTTTTTTTTTTTAATTTTATAGCTTTATTTATCTGAATCTCAGTCAGTAGTGCGGAAATTAAAATAAAGGTTGTTCAAGACAACAGGGGTGATCTATCTGTATAATTAGCTTTGACCTTGACATTTATTTTCAAGATTATTCGAAGGGCGCAGTATTTTTTGCCTCCTCTTGAAGGAAACTTCCTGATAGTAATTTTTTTAGTTGTTCTAAAAACATGTTATAAGTGTTTTCCGAGATGTCGAAATATATGGTTTTTGAAAAATGTCTGTATGGATGTGCCGTGTGTAGGTGTGTGTGTATGAGTTTTTTTTTTTAAGAGCAGGTTGGGAAAAAGTGCCCTTAAGCATACAAAGATGTTATGTGGGGCTCGGATATTTCTAATAATATCCACTGAAAACCTTGCTGTATATATTGTGCGTAACTTTATTTTATAGGAGTGTGTTCTGTCATCAGTGTCATAGAGCAGAGTTTGGTTCATTAGGCCAAGTTGAACGCATTCCGGATATCTAGCGCAATGACAGCGCACATTTGCTTTGTACACCGGCTGCAGCTGATGGCATCAGAGGTTGTTGCCTCCACTCAGCCAATGGCATCAATAGATGAGCGACCCTTCCGAAAACCGAACTTATTATACCTAATACCCGCTCAAATAATTTGTTTTTTTTTCTACCTTTAGCAAGGAGTACTAATCTTTGTACCTTCCACTGTGTCGAAAAGATTCCTTCCTGTAGACATACGTTGAATGTGTCCGTAAATATATATGGAGCGTTCAGTGCCGCGATTTTTATCGCCAGGTCTGGAATTCCATCGTGTCCGGGAACCTTCCGGATAGAGATTTTCTTAGCGGCAATATTCACCTCGGCTTTCGTTACTACAAGCTCTTTCAAGTCTCGCGTGCCTTCGAACTTCCGGATGATGTCGGCATACGATATCTCTTCCGTTGCCTTAATTTTGATAGCATCGAGTCAACTGTTGAGCAGGTCCTTGCGTGCGTCATACATGATGTTCCATAGTAAAGGCCAAAGCACTGAGCCCTGTTGACGCGAAAACTGTACGTATATTATGAGATCATTGCTTGGGGTGGTTTATGTATGAATAGTCGTAACACATTAGTAAAATCTTCAAAATAGAATCTTTAAAACTAACAAGTTAGCCAGCACTACTGAAGAACCAGTAGCATGAGACAGATTAAATTTATTGATATAAAGGCTAAGGACTCATTGTCCGAAATAGCCTAAGCGATACACAGGTAACAAAAGAGTGATGCGGTGCAGTGGACACGGAACGAAAGTAAAACCCCCCGTAGGCAAAAAATAAATAAAAAAATAAAAACTAAAACTGCAAAATAAAAATAACAGCCGTAAAACTGAAACACTAATAAAAGTTAGAGCACTGATCGATACGGCGTCCATGACTGTCGTTGCCGGCTGCCGCGTACATGGACGAGACGCGGAAGATGAAGGCGACACGATGCCCGAAAGAGCGCTGTGAAAAAGGAGCCAACTCAAACGCGATTTTTTTTCTCGAAATTTAAATTGGCAACACCATTGAATGAGAAAATATATATCGTTTTACTTTTAGTCATTTTTTGTATACATCTATTTATTACAAAAGAGTTTTTTTAAATATTTAAATAATTTTTCTTAGGAAACCGGTGATGTATTTTTATAGGTAAAAGCTCAAATGTTTTTTTTTTATAAGCTATGGTACAAAGAAAAAATTTACATAAAATATACATAACATATTTTATAATCAATGTACAGTTTATAAATATATTAAAAATTATACATTTTCCCATTCAATGGTACTGCCAACCTAAATTTCGAGAAAAAAAATTGCGTTTGAGTTGGCTCCTTTTTGAAGCGGAAGCCAAGTTGACTTCTTTTTGAATCGGATGCCGAGTTGGCTCCATTTTAATCCAGAGCGACGATACATACTTGGCGACGGCCGACATGGCAGTCGCATCGGCGAGCGTACGGGTCTTAACTACTTAGACGCCGCTACATGTAGCGCACACCACACTTTTTACAAAAAGAAAACAATAAGGAAATGGAATTTCAATACAAATCAATAATAATAATACAGTTAAACCCAAGTAAAATACAATTGTTTGCGTAACATTTTTGCATTATATAAAAAGAATTTCTGGCGAGTTAGATCTATAAAAACAATTTTTTAATGTCTAAATACAATCTTTACAGTTAATGTTTCCTTATTATTTAACAGAATTCAATTTAACCCAGAAATATAACAATAGCTATAAATAAGACTCTTCTCGGTTGTACAAGGTACATCGTTGTGTCAACATTATTTTATAAAAATAAAATAAATATATTATATTATTTTTCAAATGTAATATTGTCTTTGTATATACCTACATTAAATAGATTAAGGGTATAGTACAGTCGAAAATCGTCAAAAATATCAGAAATATAATCTATAACTATTTAACTTTAAGAAAAAACTATGTCCATACATAAATTTGATAATGTATTTTATTTCATATTTTTTGAAAATTGTATTTGTTAATTTTTTTCTTGATTTTACACCATTTTCAGCATTATCTTAAAATTCAAATTTAGAAATGCTTTATAGCTAATTTTTTAAAATTTTTTTATATTTTTACCATTAGTACTCTATAAAGTGTTCTCCAAATACTATCAACGCAATAAATTAACTATTTACGAGTACATTCCAATACCAGTTTGCTTTAGAAAAATCAGTTAAATTTTCATAATTAAAATTTTCATAATTGCACCGACTATCATAAATACGATCTTATTACTTTTTTTGACCAGATTTTTACTTTTCGCCTGATTTTGTGTGGGGGAGGAGGGGTTCATGGATTTTCCCCAAATTTTAGTATGTTATTGTACTACCAAAAATAAGACTTTTTGTTCATTATCAGGTCCATAGACCCCTAGCGCCCGCGAAAGGCCCTATAAAAGGTGCAAAAATGGACCTATTTAGCCCTATCTTCAAAATTTGTTGTTCAGAGCTCTGTGAACTGTTTTTAATTTACCACATCAACAAAGTGCGCGCCTATTTTGCAATTGATTATTTACTTAACAATTAGACATTGTTAATAACTTTGCTATAGTAACTCTGCTTGGCAAATTGAATTTTTCTTCGGTTGATTTTCAGTCCAGCTTCACAATAGGCATCTGATCATCAATTTTGTATTTAGGAATTGTTAGTTCAATTTTTAACTAACATTTAGTTGCAAAATAGAATTTCTCTGGTTAGAATAGTCATAGATTCTTCGTTCCTTTTGCAATTTGATAGGTATCGCTTGAAATATCTGAAGATCAATGTGCAATAATTTTCTATTGTTTATTTTGCAAATTAATTAACAGTTAATTGCAAATTGTATATCTCAGGTTTGAATTAGGCTAGAATCTTCCTTCTTTTTGCAAACAACAGCTTCTGGCTAGACTATTCTACAGTTTTAGAACGTTCAGTCTTTTTACAACTTAGAAATTGTTTATAAAATTAAGTTTGTTAGCTAAACTCTGCCTAAACCTGATTTTGAGTCTTTCACGTAACGTTGATGTTAGCTGTTTCGTCATTTCAAGTTTTTCTGAATTTTTCTGATTTTATTCTGTTGAGAATGTGATCCATATATATTGTACAGTGTTGAGATTCCACGTGAAGGGAACCTGAAAGAGTTCAAGTTCCGCTGCGGGAACTTGAGACCGCGTTGAAGTTCCGTGTCACGGCTTCAGCTGCTGAGTTAAAGCGCATCATTTCTGTGTTCAGACGTTCCAAACGAGCCTTTACAGCGCTCAAGTGCCCAATAGAACACTGGAGCAATTGGTTACTGTTCTTATGCATTGAAAAACTCGACAATTCAACCAAAATGTATTGGCAGATTTCGCTGACCAAAAGCAAGGAGATGCAGACTTTTGATATGCTCCTTGAATTTTTAGAATGTCGAATGCAAGCGCTGACAGTTACTTATAGTTGAACGCATCTTCAGCCGCTCGGTCGACAAATAAGATTGCGAAAATTCCTGCTGCATGTCACACTTCTACGACTAGTTCACCGAATAAAAAACGATCTTGTCCACTTTGCCAACAGGGACATTTATTGGGATACGGTCCCCAGTTTAAATCACTTAAAACAAGCGAACGATGGGCCAAAGCTAAAACGTTTAAAGTCTATCTAAACTGTTCTAGCAGCAAATATTTATCCAAAGCTTGTCCCTCTCAATCTGTTTGTCAGGCAGATGATTGCCATCAAAAGCATCACTCGGGTCAGCTCTCAGCCTATAACACAGTGATTTCCAATCATCCCACCGCTTTTCTGGATACCGCATGGGTGATTGTTGAAAATCAAGAAAGCGAGAGTATGAAGATCAGGGCACTGCTTGATCACACAGCTGAATCATCTTTTCTATCGGAGCGTATCGCACAACTTTTACGTGTGAAGCGCACTAAGACTTCGATCCAGACTGCCGGTCTTTAAGGCACTCCTACTGGCGAAGCCAAATCTTTCAGACATTTGAAGCTATGATCGCCTCAACTCTACAGCTTCAATCTTCAGTGGACGGCGCTTCTCATGCTAAATGTTAGCTGCATTCTTCCATCTAAGAAAATAGCCCGTAGACGATGGAGGCATTTAGAAGGCCTCGACCTCGCTGATCCCGAATTTTCGCCTCCCCAGCGCGTAGACGCGATCCTTGGAGCAGACGTTTATGGTGCTTTGTTAACAGGACAGATAGAATTCAACTCGCTTAGTGTCCCAAACGGACGTTCGACGCTCTTCGGCTGGATTATAGTAGGTCCTTCTGACTGAACAGCCACATTCTAGTTCGATCTTCCATTGCACTACGTCTTCGCTTCACGATTAGCTCCAGAAATTCTGGGAGGGAGAAGAGGTCGCTTCAAAAGCGCTAATGTCTCCGTTTCTCGCGTTAAGGGTAGAGTACAGTCGAAAAAAAAATTTTTTATTTTTAAGTAAAATATAAATTGTAATAGACTAGGATATCTAACACAAAAAAAAATAATTTTCTGCCAATTTTGATGGATTTTTATGCATTACATTTAGACTTATCCCTAAAACTACTATTAAAATAATATTTATTTCAAAACACTCCCTGCGTCTCAAATTCTTTTGTATCTTCCTGGGTTTCTAAGTTCATATTTGTAGTACCGAATACTAAAAATTCTTCAAGAGATAATTAATTTTAAATTAAGACTTTTTTTATACAGTCAAATTAAGTAAATTTAAAATAAAAACAATCAAAATTTATTAAATTTTAATAACATTTGAATCTCGAACTAAAACTAAAAAAACTAAATTAAAAAAATATTTTCAAGTAAAGTTTCTAAAGTAGTTCCAGAATGTGTACAAAAAATAATCAGTAAGGTACAGAAAAGATTTAGACACAGGGAACATTTTGAATATCATAAAATTAAGGTATTAGAAAAATGTATTTAAAGATTAACATAATTTAAAAGTAGTAAGACTTACCCCGGGTGACAGGTTTGGTTATGTTTACTGCCTTTTTTTTTTAATTAAAAACCTTCTGCCTCATAAAAGGAATCTTTTTTCTTGTTCTGAAGTTGCCCATATTTTTTCTTTGTACGTACTGCTTTCCTTTCTGATGTTGCTGCTTCTGACTGCCTCAGCTCTCTTACAGTGACCCGTTGCTCAGCAAGTCTGGAAGTACTTGACAATAACCGTCTCTATTCTTTTTCTGGAGACAAATACTTCCTTCGGACACTTTTTCAAAATTGAGAATCCATGGAGCGCTTCTAGATAATTTCTGCGGTTCTCAGTTCCATGGCCCCTGAATATCCTGTGAAATTCATTTCATACTCTCCTGAAAAATTGTGGGTTACCTCCCATTCAATAAATTCTTCACAGTTTGGCTGAAATGAAGCAGTAGCACAAGTTCTCTGAGAATGTCGATTACGATGCTAATGCCATGCAGTGACTGGTAGCCACTACTATACCATGTGCCATCATACGATACTGCAATATCACAATAACCACTACTTGAGCATTAAATATTGTGTGCTTCATGAACTTGCTCATGAGCAGTTTGAAGGACAATATTCTTGAGAGCACTGGCTCCTTTATGTTGTGCTTTCAACAGAAAATGAAAGGCATTCTTGGATAAACAATCCATATTCATGCTAGCAGAAAGTCGCTCTAGGGCAGCAAAACCTAAACCAACAGAATTAATACCATTCGCAATTCTATGATTCATTGAATATAAGGAGACCGAGGCTTTCGTTTTGTACGAGGGTTTGAATGACTTTCTCCAGCCATCGAACCACAAGACGTACACTTCAATGTTCTTTTTAAAGAGAGCCCAATCACGTCAGAAAATTCTGCCCAAAGTTTTTGCTCTCCATACTCACTGCATTTAATGTTTTGAAAAAGTTTTGACCATACTGAATTTCCGTTTAGTAACAAGATGCATTTTTGCAACTCTTAAAAGTAGTAAAAATACTTCAAAACACAGTAAACACAATACACAGATATATAAGCTTTCGTCTACTTGATTGTTTTCTGTATACTAGGGTATGGGTATGTATAAATCCGAGGATAACAAGTTTTCTACGCGTAAAAAAGCTATGTAATATGAAGTACAAAACTTTTAGACTTTTTCAAAAATACATTACATGAAAACCATAATTCAAATTTGAATTACGAAAATTTGTCTGATTTTTCTAAAGCAAACTGGTATTGCGCTGTACTCGTAAATCGTAAATTTATGGCATTGGTTATATTTGAAGAACACTTTGTAGAGTACTAATTATAAAAATATAAAAAAATTTTAAATAATTACAGCATCTCTGAATTTGAATTTTAAGATAATGCTAAAAATGGTGTAAAATCAAGAAAAAAATTAACAAATACAATTTTCAAAAAATATGAAATAAAATATTATATTCTCAAAGGGTACCCCCCCCCCCGTCAGTAAGTGGAAATACCGCCCTCCGGGGATCGGTAAACTAAGTTTACTACATGTAAAGTTTACTAAACTAAGTTTTCTATATGTAAAAAGGAGAAGTCTGCTGCAAACCCGGTCTTCCTAGACCCCTCCTAAGCCTGTATCAGTAAAAAAATGGCTTTTTACGTAAATATTTTTTTCTCCACGTGTATTGGCTTTCACGATCTGCAAAAATTCTCACGTATATTTCATAAGAAGACAAACATACCTGAATTTTTTCAAATCATAATATTGAGTTTATCCTTTTTAAAAAATTTTGGGAAATATTCAACCTGCATTAGCTCCGCTTTATTAGGAACCTGCAGTAATTGTTTTTGTAAATAACGTATTTTTTCACGAGGAATAAGATCGTGTGATTCAAAATCCGGATACAGGACGGGGTCCCTGCTAAAAATACAAAAAACCGTGTTTTTTCACGTTTTTTGCCGTAACTCTTTGTAAAAGATCCCTACAGTAAAACTGATCAGCCCATTGGATTCTACGTGAAAAAATACATCGAAA
>JAWWEQ010051381.1:0-10257 GCA_035583055.1 Torymus tubicola | reverse complement strand
AGTTTCAAGTATTTTTCTATCATGTAACTGTGATATTGGATTGGTCGGTAAAATTTGAGTATGACACCCCCTTAAACAATTTTAATAAAATTGTTCTTACAGTGACTGTGTTGTATTGTAAATATAGCTACTAATGATGACAAAAATACATAATTTTATTAAAAAATTCAAATGTAAATTCTATATATCAAGATGCACGATTCTGAAGTTAGCAGTTACAGACTTGACAGCTTTCAATTATTTTAATTTCATATATATTAATAAACCAAATTATAATCTAAAAAGTAAGAAAAATTTATTTCGGTAGCTGCTAAAGCATTTATATTCCTAATAGCTGCGAAGTCTGAGCTGCTACCTTCAGCGCTATTGAAGCAGATTACTTTCTCTACTGTTCTTTAGACTGAAGTTCTGTTTAGATTCTATTCCAATATCATCCGACGATTTTTTATGGTGATGTTCATATACATCACTTTTGACACTGGTACTTGCTACTGTTAATTATATTGTTTTATAAAAAGTGCATCTGAAATACCGGACCCGTCCCAGCCGACGAAAATAATAAAAATACTATAAAAAAAATATCAGCAGATAGGATTTAAATTGCTCTTTCCAAAAATACTCGCTTTCCCATCTGCTCCCCTTTAAATAAAGTTAAAAAAAATTAAAACAAATTAAAAATTTTTTAAACCTTCAATGGACTATATCTTTGTTAATACAACTGCTCCCAATAAAATAAAAATACCATTATATTGCTCCTTATCTGCGCCAAATTGCACCACTATCACATTTTATTTAATAATTATATTCTTGGACAAAAAAAAAATAAAAACCTTTTTCGAGATTTCCAAACGAAATCGCATACACTGCGCTGACGCGCAGCACATGCGTAATGGCGTTGCATTCAGCACGGCACGCACGGCGAGACATTTGAACAAAGATTCATCTTTAAATTAAAAATCAATTTTATTCGTTGTAAAACACGTTATATATTATGTGAAATATAATACATTGAATATATTAAATATAGCAGATATAATATATTTATATATTATACTTTGATAGAGATTACTATTAAAACAACAGAAGTGTATTAAATACAGAAGGGTGTGAACATTTTGAAAAGGCAAATGAGATAATAATAGCCCCGCCAAGAAAAATATTATTTTTTTAATCAATTATTAGGATTTATTTAAAAATAATTAAAATTCTTGTGTGCATTGCTTTCGTTTAGTGAGATATATTTTGTAAATTTTTAGGTTAGGAAATCTGTTAAACGAATACTTTACTCCTGAATTAGACATTCTCTTACAATATAGATATTATAAAAAATATTGTTAATTACTTATTAAATATTTGTTTATTAAAAGTTTGAAAAACATAAAAGTATTGTTTTTGCAGAGGATAAATTAACTTTAGTCCATGTGATAATTAACTGAAGTAAATAATTAACATTAAAAAAGCTACGAGTTGAAGGATATTGCGAAGAACAGAGTTTAATTGAAAATAATCTTGTATTGAAAAAGGATAGGAAAAATTATTAAAGGTAAAAAATGTTTTATGTAAATATGTGAAAATTAATTCTTAAAAGTTCATAATTTATTAATAATGGAATGAAATTTACATTTTAAGGATACTCTTAACCCAAAGACTTGACGAGACTTACAGAAATGGAAGACCGATTCATTACTTCTGATGGTATACATGTATCATCTCTACACAAGTCTTTTCAGAAAAAAGATAACTTGTACAAAAAATTAGTCTTTTCAAAGGTATAATAACCAGTACTTAATGGCAAGTCTAACAGACTTTGATGAATAAGTATAACATATACGAATACATATACGAATTGAAACGTGAATAACGCAGTACAATGAATACAATTATTGGACAAACAATAGATGAAGATACAAAAAAATATATTCCTCGAAGATAAAAAATGTTAATACATTAAATAATGAAATTATAAAAAATGGACCAGGTACTATGTTAATACATTAAATAATGAAATTATAAAAAATGGACCAGGTACTATGAAGATTCTATGAAAGTAAAATAACTTGATTTGTAGTAAATTTTATGATAAAAAATGAAACAATGTTATAATATATGTTGTACAAGAGTATCTTTATATTAAAAAGAAAAATTATGAAAATTATTAAAGCTGATGACTTTTTTACCATTACCTTTCAGAAACTAAAAAATTTTTAACAATTTATAATTACTATTTGAAAGAATTAACAATAATTGCACTTCATCTTTCAGAAGCTCTGGATATTAATAATGACTATCCGTATTTTGTTAATTCTTAGTAAGTAAAAAACATATCATCAATATTAATGTTGTTTGTTACATTATGAACCATCAACAAAATTATTATCATTTTTCTAATAAATTTTAACCATCTTTTACAACATAAGCACCCTTTGTTTACTTATTATTTAGTAAAAAACTCAAATTAATTACAATATTAAAATATATTGCTTAACGAAGTTGCTTGGCACATAGCAGTCCTTGACGGAAAGTATTTATTATAACTGTTCAATAATGTCGTGATCACTTTTATAAGGTCTTTTTAGATCGCCTGCAGAAAGATACTTTGATCGCTGAAGCTCTTTAGTAAAATAAACTATAGTTTTTTTTTAATCCATCAACTAATGGAACTTTGGCTTCCCAATAATTTAAATATTTTTTAGCCCTAGAAATGTCTGGTTTTCGGTGCTGAAGGTGATCTTCAACATCCCGCTCCTGTCAATCGCTTGTGGTCTGAAAAAAGAATTTCATTATTAATAATTTTTAATATTTCATAAAATTGTACAAAAACAAAAGTTAAAAACAAAAAATTCATTCTATTCAGTGAAAATTTTTCGAAATAAAAATACATTTATGTTAAAATTGAACTGTTTTTTTTTAACAAGATAAGTATATTGAGAAAAATAATGAAGTTATTCGATATAACGATATTAATTAAAAGCTACAAAAATAGCATTGCATAATTTAAGAAATTAAGTTTATATTAAAATTCTAAATAACGTTGAACATAGATTTTTTTTTCAGTATTAATTTAACTTACTTTGTCAAATGCAAAAAGTTTGCAGTTGATCTGTAAAAGATTGAGCCATTGCTATGATCAACACCATCCCAGCAATATCCAGGTTTTATACCATATCGGTTTGGCATAAAGGAACCTTTGTACGTTGGTTTTTCTAAAATATAATTAATTACTTAGTGAAGTATATATACTTCACTAAGTAATTATATATAATCATATATATAAGGCTAATATAAAATTATATATTTTTAATGAATTAAAATAATAATGAATAATTTATATAAAAAATGAATTTAATTATTTGACTACATGGTAGAGAAAAGAAGAATAGTAGATAAAGGGAGCAAATTTTAAATCATATATGAAAGTTTGCTGTAAATGCTAATATATGCGAAATTCTTATATTTAATACTGTATAATGATTATACCTGGTGCTCTTTTGTCATTTTTTGCTTGTTTTTCTTTAACATACGCCAACATTGAAGTTAGTCATCTGCTTCTTCATCATCTGCATATCTAGCAAGGGGTTTATTCATTTCTTGTAAATCACTTTTTAGTTTATCTTGTCGATCTTCCAACTGCTTTAACCAAGAAATAAAAATAAAAATTGTATATTTCAAAATATTTGATGAAAAAAATCTTTTTGAAATAGATTAAAGATGTTATTCCATTAATCATAATAATAGACACATTGGAAAGTACTAACAGAAAAATAAGAGAAAAATATAAAAATAATTTTTAAAATATTTAAAAAAAAAGATGAAAACATACTATGAAGTTTGACGGCAGAATAGAGAATGAAGGAAGTAAGATTGGAAACAATGTGAAAAAGAAAAGACTCAGAAAATATCAGTAAAACAAGAGATGCTTGTTCTCATTGTCTTTACGCGAGTATCAATATTAAAAAAAATTGGCTTATTTTATTAGTTATAAGTAAAAACTAAATTTTAACTGACCCTTTATCCCATTTTTATTATATACAGCATTTACTTCATTTTGAACCGTTTGTTTTTCAAAATTTTTAGCTAATTCTTTTTGAAGATCTCTTTTTCTTCCATTTTGTCGGTCTCATAATATAACTGATTGAGTATCTACAACGAACGATATATATTTTATAAAATATGTACATTTTCACAAATTACTATTTTAGTTGTATAATAACAATAAAAATATTTGTTTAACAAAAAGTTTTTACCTTTTTGGTGATTTTCTATCATTTTTATCGTTCGTGGAATGATTTAATCGTGACCAAATAGTAGTTACTGTATAGACGTTAATTTAGGTGCTTCGTATTCCGCTCTGCTATCACTTTCAGAGTCATCACTTTTTCATCTTCCTGTGCAAGTCAACTATCTAATCACATAAAAGCAAATATAATATATTTATTCTGCACAAAATATTAAATATGTACTTAATACAATTTTAATTATTACCTCTGTAACATTAATATTCCTAAAATTGCCAGAACGAAAAACTTGTGGATTTTTTACTACAACTTGAATTTTTTCACAAACTACAGGAAGCAATCTTTTTGCCATTAACCTTCCTTTCAAATCATTACCCTTAACTACTGGACTATCAAGATTCATCTAAAGATATATTATATTTAAATAAGTATATGTGTATAGCAGGGAAAAAGAATGTCAATTTTTAATCATTTCGCTACAAACCAGGTTTCTTATTTTTCCTTTCAGCATTTGAATTTTTTCTTCTTCATCGTCAGTATGCATACGCATTCTTGGTATCTTACTTCTTTTAAACCAATTTTCTTCTTCACTGAAACTTTCGGATGATTCACTTTCATCTGATAATTCAATGATATTTGAATCTTGTTCTTCATCTTCTCTGCCTAAATATTTAAATTGTAGTCTTTCTTTCACACTAGAAACAGGTTCTATAGGTGCTTTTGGTAAATAATCATCTTGTACAAAATCAGTAACACCCCAGTTTTTGGAAAGAGAGCCCCATGGATTTTTAGCAGATATTCCATTGATTGGTTTTATTTCTGGTTCTGTTTTTACTTTCAATTCTTTTGATTCTTTTGAGATATTTTTGTGTGAACGCTTTCTGTTTTCCACTAATACTCCTTTAACTGTTACAGCATAAAAATCAGGGATACAGATTTTTATAAAATTTATATTATATACAGAATACTTGGTACTTAAAAATTAATATTTAATTACAGACTATGAACTGTATACATGTATTACCTCCATATTGTGAACTTCCATGCTTTCTACAATATTCACTCATTTTCTCAACATGAAGTAGTTTCTTATCAGATCTTGTTGCAAATCTTAAAAATATATTTCTTGATTCCATATATTTACGACCTTTTCTCCAAATACCTAGTGGAGGAGGACATCTAATATCTTTAATATGAACAACCTTGTCATTTACAGTTGTATCATCATCCGATTCATTTTCTGATTCATCGTCTGAATTTAGCTTCTTTTTTCGTTCTTTTCGAATACCAACAATTTTTTGTAATATCAATCTATTGTATGCTCTACGGGGCTTCCCTCGTTGATAGGCTGAGTGTAATTGGAAGTCATCAAAGCAACCAATCCATCCACCAGATCTGACACATACTGAAACGATCCAGGTTGCTTACCATTGCCATAGATCGTTATTGAATTATTCTGTAATGCTTGAAGTATAAAATTAGAAACTACACTAAAATTAGAATTGATTTTGAAACCGAAATAAGAATATTTTATAAAATTTTTACCAATGAATATCTTTTCCTTTTAAATTAATTACGTAACGTAAAAAAAGGTATAAAACTGATCAATACAAAGTTTTTAATAAATAGTAATTGTATTGTAAACAATTTAGTCTATATTTTTATGAAATATTATTTTTTTTTCTTTCATAAACTGGCAAATATTGATATAAGCGATACATACTTTCTCACCTGACAAATATTTTATAAAATAATAAACTTAGATTAATTATAATAATTACCTATTGGTTTTACATGGCCACAATAAGTTTCTGACTGACGATATTCATCGGGATTTCCATAAACTTCAGACGTACTTGCTATTAATACTTTTGTGCCAAATCTTTTAGCAAGACTTATAATTTTTACATTAGTTTTTCATAATGTAATTTGAAATTTTTTTATAACTCAACACATTGTGTTTATAAAACTTGTAATAAAAACATACTTAACATATTAATTGTCTTTAAAGTAATAGTCTTTACTGGATTCAACACATAATCTGGTGGACCAGCAGAACTGGAAAGATGATAAATTTCATCTACTTCTACATATAATGGTCGAACGACATCGTGATAAACTAATTCAAAATTTTCATGACCAATCCAATGCTCAACATGTCTTTTTCTACCGGTAAAAAAATTATCTACTACAATGACTTCATATCCAGCTAGCATCAAACGATCTACTGAATGGGAACCAACAGAACCAGCTCCACCTGTGATTAAGATACGTTTTCGATTTTTATAATTTCGGAACTTTATAGCAGGATAATTTTTAGGAGAGCGATTCTCTAATTTGGCTTCAATAAATATAAGCTTTTCTTCTAATTCACGTATCTTATTATTTGCTTCTTGCAAGTCTTTAATTTCTGAAGCGTCATCAGTTCTTTCATAAGATCTTTTTAGAAGATTAGCTATTCGATTACTAGGTAATCTATCATGACTGGTTTGAAATTCATAATCATCTTTTGCAATACTTTTGTATATTCCTAAAACTATAAAATACATTGTTATTATTTTCAAATTTTTCATTTACATAACTAATTCAAACTACAAAGCTTACTTAAAATAATTGCAATGAACTTGCATAATTGCAATGCTCAAGAATCACATTATGTAGTCCATTACTAAGCTTGTTGCTGAAGTAGTTGACATTGTGCTACGGTGTAATTCCTCAACAGTGTAAGTAATCATCTCCCACCTTCCAGCTCTGCTTACGACCACTGTTATGTAGCCAAATTATAATAATGCTGCTGCATCATTACAAGTCACAGTAAGTTGATCGGTAGCTGGATTAGCAAGGCTTTGATAGGCTCCTTAGACTCTGGAATATCACCACTTGGTATGCGATCTTCATGTCACACCTATATATCTCTCTGATATCATCTATTTTAACTTCAGTCTCAGACTTTTTCTTCTCCTTTTTTTCTTTCTGCAAGTATAATTAGATTTTAATAATTACAAAAGTTTTTTTAATAATAATTTTTATATTGATAATTTATTTATTTAAAAAAATTTTTTTTATTAATAATTAGATTTTAATAATTACAAAAGTTTTTTGTACATTATTCTTTTATTTTCATTCTTGGATATAAATTTAATATTAGAGAAAAATTAATATTAAATTATCTTAGCAAGAATTACTACACTTAGTACTTATTATTTATTAGTTTTATTTTTTACTGATTTTTATTCATTTCGAAAAAGTAAACGTAAAATTTGAATATAGAAATAATATAGTAGTATGATAATATAGTATATGAAATAAAGAACATCAGAACAAATGCACATCAGAATCGTTTGTAATAGGGGCCGTTAGTATCGATAACGTGTTATTTCTAATCGCTGGTGAACTCGGTATAATTTTAATTTTTTAAATTGACGAAATAATAATTAGTTAGTTATTAATAACAATTATTAGAAGAATTAAAAAATTTTGACATTTTCGAGAATGGTGCGCTTAAAAAGAAAAACGATTCTGTGTGGAAAAGTATTCGTGATGCATTACACAACGTGATAAATCCTATAAATTTGTATTTTTGTACCAGCCAGAACAGGAAAAATATAACAAGCAAATATATTGAAGCTAAAGGATTAACGCAAATTATAGATTTCAATTATATTATTGCAGATGATAATGAAGAGATAGACATAGTTGACAAGAATGATGATGTAGATAAAACAAGTTTACCAAAAAAGAATTAAAATCAAAAAATTTGAAATTTAATATAATTTTAAATGAAAAAGAATGGTCCCAGATATCGCCTATCAAGAAAACTTTTGGGGAAGGACAGGAACGAGAAGTATTGCAAGATGGTTGGTCCGACCTTATCAAAAAGGTAATTTGGGAAAGAGAAAAATTGCCATGCGCATTTACTTTCAAGAGACATACAGCTGACAATTATGAAGCATACATCATTATGAATGGATTCTGTACAACATGTAATTCAAAGATCAAATTGTTTTGCTACGATAAACCCTCTAATGGATCTGTAACTTTTACAGTTCACACCATTGATTCACGTGGTATTCCCCACACAAAGAAAAATCGACTGCAAGGTCTACAAAGATAAAAAGTAAAGGCAGAACTTATGATGAAAAAACCAAAACAATGGCAGAGAGACAAAGTAGTTGAAAAAATGGATATAGGCGATCCAGAACCACCTATGCTATACAATTTGAAATCTTTGCAAAGGGCACGTCAAGATGGAAAAAATGAAGAACTTGGTATCGCTAAAGGTTTATCTGTCATAGACTCTGTCGAAAAAATTTCAAACGAGATAGAATTTAAAAAATATATTAGAAACATAGGAATAAAAAGGTGCTTTGTAACATATTGGTCACCTGATCAAGTTAAATTATTTAATGACATTGTGACTCATGTAAATAATCGATATTCAATGGATGCTACTGGTTCACTTATTTTACCATTAAGTAGAGAAAACGATGACAAAAGAGATTTCTTTTCAACTATCCTACTCACTCAAACAAATAATAATATAGTGCCAGTATGCCAAGTTGTTTCCAAAATCAACCAACTTTTATACTTGGTGGCTCAGAGAATTTAAAAAATCTGGAGCACGTAATCCGAAAGAAATTGTGACAGATATGGGCAAAGCCTTGCAAAATTTTATATGCCTAGCATTCAATACTATGTCATTTCAGATGTATAATGATGAATGTCTAGCCATTTTAAAAGGCAAATGTAATCATGCTAATTTGCAAACACAATTGAAAACTGACGTTGCACATTTTCTCCATGTAGTTGCACGATGGGAATGCATTAAAAAAGCAACAGCAAGAGTGCAAGAGCTGTACAAACGATGCGTGGGCTTTATGATGTTAGTTGATAATTTAAAAGATTTTTCTGAATTTTTAAAAAACTTATTTACAGTAGCAAAAAGTAGGATACATCATTAAAAATGTACTGACGCATTGAAATATTTAATTCAGAGATTAAAACTTACCAATTTGATATGAATTCAAGTGTAAAATCAGATAAAGATTACGTCGTTGAAGTAAATAATGAAAATATTGATGATATTTCCAGCTCCGAAACATCAATATTCAGCTTCATTGAATCCATCAAAGCCAGCATTGAAATGGATGAGTCATTTATCAACATGGATTTTGAAATTCCATCAAATGATTATTTTTTACCCAAATTTGTGGAATTATTTAGTAGTTTGTGTGCAGAATTTTCATGTTGGACAAAGGTAATGAATAGCTATTTCAGAAATAATAGAACTGTCTCTACATCCGCTCGATCAGAGGCATATTTTGGCGATATGAAGTCATCTTTATTAGAAAACAGAATGCCATTAAGGCTGGATAAGTTTTTAATTAAACACGGTCGTCAGCTTGAAAGTGATATGAAAATTATACATGCTTCAGTCAAAAACTTTCTTAATGACAAGAAAATAAAAAATAAAAATAAAATAATAAAGAAAGAAATTATAAAACCTGATGATTACTTTTACCAATCTGAAAGGTGGAAAAATAAATATTCTATTATTATTGAACCAGAGAAGGATGATGAAACGATTAATATATCTGATCATACTAATTATAGTACTCACCTTGATCACAGTTATTTATTTATTTATTTATTTATCCAGAGTTACATAGCGTAGTTATACATAAACATTGCCATAAAACATATGTCGATTACTACAGAGAATCAGTATGGATACATACTAAGATACCTAGTATCGCAAATCCTGCAGTGGGATTAAAAATTCCCAGTTCGCAGGTCCGGATTTAACTTAAACTAAATTGCTGCTTGGTTATACTACTATGCGGTAGTAACTGCAGCCATTCATGCACACTCTCTTTGATTCTGTATGTGGACACATCGGACATCCATACTACTCATTCGTACAAACATACCTGGTTGGACATTGCAAAATTTTTCGCCCAACCTTTTAAATATACTATAATATAGTGTATCCAATAACAGTGCAATATACTATAATAATTTT
>JAWWEQ010051380.1:0-10257 GCA_035583055.1 Torymus tubicola | reverse complement strand
CACAGAGCGCGTATAACGTAAGAGGATAGACTCGTGAACCTAATCAGGCTCATAGGGGCGCGCAGGAGTAAAAGTGGCGCGATCATCGCATCATGACTTGCGATCACCGCGAATGCGAGGTGATGAGTAAGGGGAAAGTGCGATGATCAGTCACTTTTACAGTCGCCTACGTGCTGTTAGTAAGAGAGTTCAATAATAGCAAAAATTGCAAGTGTGAGTTCAGCGAAGGCAGGGTGAGTAAGGAGTTGTCGAGGATTTTCTGGATTTAGGTGGAAGTAGAGGCGAGGGGTCGCGAGTGTTTCGAGTGTTGTGTGTTTTCTTTCCATAGCGAATTCGTACCCTGGTTGTCGTCGAGGAAGAACTCGAGGTAGTTAGTGAGAAGTGTGTGATAATTTTTTAGATTCCATCATCCAGAGGGAAGAGAGTTGGGGATTCGTGGCCAGCTGTCCCTGGTGGATCATCGCCATCCTCAATTTCGACTCTAACGATTATTCGTGTCGAATAAATCATAACTACCTTTTTTTTTAATAAATTACATTTAAATAACAATTGAGTTAGTGGTAATTCTTTATTGGCGAGTGTAATTGTGTGCGTCCAGTGTTGTCCTCGTTCTGTCCTATTCCCGATTTGAGTAATTATAGGTACCTGGAGTTCGGAGGGTCAACGAAGGTGTTATTTGTGGAGTAAGGTTGCTAATTCTGAACCCCCTTTTCGAGATCAGAGTTTCTAGCCGAGCGGAGGTAGTGGCAGGGTGACGGCTAGGCCATCGAGAGGATTTTGGCCAATTCTAGCAAGTCACTACGTCACAATGCACATTATGTTGTAGGGTCGCGAAAAGGCGGTCGAAAAACATGAAAAGACATCATAATCTGACAATGCCACATCTACTAATAAAAAGAATCTCTCAATCTATCTTTTTATACTTTGTCACACTCTGCCGGGGATCAGGGGCAAAGCGCGCAGATCATGGGGAAGAAGTGGTAGGGGAGGAAAACACTTCCAGTACACTCCGCAACACTTCAAGAAAACACGCTTCAGCTTTATTAAAAAAAAAAGTAAATATACAAAAGAGAAATTAGAAAATAAAGACGTTGAAGGTATCGGGGCGTCAGGTGCACGCGTCACTTGTACCGATTACTTTTCGCCGGCTAGCACGGGCCAGGAGTACGAAACATCTATCTATTCAATGCTACAGCGGTAGCACACGCTGTAAGATTCGCGAGTTCGGATGATTACGCGACCCAACGACGACACGCACACACACAGTACCGCGAACCCGAGGGAACAGTAAAAAGGAAATCAAACCTTGGTCAGGGGATGCTGTTGCCGTCTCTCTCTCTCTCTCTCCCTCTCTCTCTCTCTCTCTCTCTCTCTCTCTCTCATCCAGCAGGTCGCTCTCACGTCCTGGCTGGAAAGCACACGCGGACTTCCTCGCACACGGCGCAGCGTTTGGCGAACGAATGCCGGCCAAAACGCCGGCCGCACACATGTGCTTTTTCGCGCCGTGCTTCCCTGGTCGACCGTCTTCTTCATCGCGACGCGCAAGCCTCTTCCACACAGGCTCGTGCCTGCGGTCTATGGCTCGAAACGGCGCTGCCGTGGCAGTGTTCTCCTTCTCTCTCTCTCTCTGCCTCTTCGGGTTTCTGCTGCTTCTCGGTCAGCGTCGGGAGACGGCGACATCGTGCCTCTCCTCACCAGCTGATCCATGTACGCTCTAGCTCCAGCTATTGCCCTTTATTCAGCTACAGCCAAGAAATTCCGCGACCTACGGCAACGCATAGTGACACGGGCGCACGTATGTGTACGTGCGACGACGCACCTCGAGCTCCGCTCGCCAACACCACCATGCATTCACGCGAATATACGTTGTTCCTTCAGTGATACGCAATTTGCCGAGTCACAACTTTAATATTAAAACGTGACATTTACAGATTTTTAAGCCCATTAATAAAATAAGGGCCTACTCGAACGATAGCTTTAAATAAACCACTCAACGCCTTAAATAAACCACTCAGTTAAATAAACCACTCAACGCCTTAAATAAACCACTCAACGCCTTAAATAAACCACTCAACGCCTTATTATAAATTTAATCCTTCCACCCAATTATTCCTGTAAATTGTAACCTGAAAATTATCAAGATTAGCTACAAAGGCCGTATGTAGCCTATTCTGGTACGACACCGTGTACAACGAGGATCTAGTTTACACTTATACTTAGCAGTCATAATGTCCGATAGTGTCAGGAAGCCAAGAAAGAACTTTAAAATGATACGCTCATATGTATTTATACCGCTATATGACATGTTGGGTTTTCTAAACATGTATCTTAAGTTAAATTTCCTACCACTTCTAAAGTCTAATTATACATAGCATTCGTAAATGTTATTTGAGTAGGGTCGCGAAAAGGCGGTTTAAATACATGCAAAGGCATCATATCTAACATTGTTGCATCTACTAATCAGAAGAACTCCGTGAAGACTATTCTTTGAGTTATCATTATTTAATAAGAAAAGGCGGCATCTGAAGATACTGAAATTCATTAACAAAGCAACGGAATTGTCAAATCAAAGCCTGAAGAGGAGCGTTTCTTGCCTTCTCACATAAGGAACGTCTCCTTGAATGCAATTCTCGCAGATAAGCAATTAGAAAGCGACAACCGAAAACATAATCGTTATATACAAAATTCAATTCTAAAGATACGGGAACGCGTGGAGCACCCAGAAGTAATCCAACAACAATTCAGAGACCTCTGCGCCCTCTACAAATAAGCCGGGCTTGAGTAACGTTCAGTGCAATTACTGTAAGGAGTTTGGACCGATTGCAGGAAGCTGGCCTACGTGGTCGCGAGGTGTCAGGGAAACACCATGCCGGGTACGAATCAGGGAGCGAGCGGAGTTCAGGCGACAAATACGCATCCGATCAGCAACGTGGAGCAGGTTTCAACAACCTCGTCTTCAACGTCGGAGTAGATACGGCAGGTCCTATTCCATTAGTGTGCCTGGAGTCGAGAGATTTTCGGCAGCCGTCAACTGAGGCGACGGTCGAATCGGGCGCACACCCAAATATTGCAAAGATTTCGGCGTGGCGCGGGGATTTACTATGTCGCGAATACGCGGCATTTCAGGACAAGAGCAGTCTTCTTTAGGCACTTGCTATGTCGATCTGTACGCTAAAACAACAAAATTCGTAGTCGTTCCAAATAATTTTCCTATTAAACATCAAATTATTCTCAGTTCACAGTTTTGTCAAGCTAACACCGCCATTATTGACTTAACAAAGAATTAGTTTTTCAAAAATTGCCTTTTTCTCAGAAAATAATTTATCGTGTGCCACCGAAAATGGCCGTAGAAATACCAGCGCGTATCATAGAAGGTAAGGAAGTGTCTGTGAGATACGTGCCCTCCTTTGAAATAAAAGATTCAGGCAACGTGCTTATAAAAGGAGGCGAAGTAAAGCCGCAGAACAAGGACGTTAGTGTACTGGTAGAAAATAAAAACGAGACTATGCATGAAGTGTTAGAACAAGAAGACATTGTACAACCTTTCAGTTGTGAGCGCGAGTTATATCAGACGAAATTGACGAACAATGAATTTAATGTATTACTGAATGGATTAATAGATCTAGGAGTGCCCGAGCAACCTAAGACAATAGAAAATACGTGTGAAATTTCTGATGTTAATGATAATGACGACGTGATAAACGCGGAGAGAGAGTTAGTCGGCTATATTGAAGAAATAGTCACAGTTTGGAACGGTCAAGGAATGTCTAATTGTCGAACTTTGCAATATTATCGAGATTGAAAAGGATAAATGTATTTTCAAAATATGACGTAAATTCAGTTGAAATGCTTGATCGTAAATGAAGAGTTTTAGATTTAATATTAAAAGAACACATGGGACGGGAACTTTTAGAGAGATTAGACTCATTGATTGGCAAGACAGCGGAAGCTTTCATATCCCGAGCAAATCTCTACCTGCGACTAATTTAGTAGAACATCGCACAGAACTGACAGACAACATACCAATAAATGTTCGTCAGTATCGGATTCCACAAGTCTTACAGGAATTCGTAAAAACTCAAATTGAAGCACTATTAAAAGCAGGCATTATTCAACCGTCTACCAGCGAATATAACTCTCCTATCTGGGTAATCCCTAAAGCTGACTCATCAGAGGGTAAGCAGCAATGGTGCTTAGTAAACGATTATCGGAAGGTAAATGAGAAAACGGTTGCCTTTAGTTATCCATTTCCAAATATAATGAATATTATCGAGCAATTGGGAGGCGCGATTGACTTCTTAGTGGCAGATCTCGTGAGCGGTTTCCACCAGATACCACTAAGAAAAGAAGACCACAACTATACTACTTTTTGAACTAACTTCGGACATTTTCAATACGTGCGACTTCCTTTCGGTATGAAGAACGCGCCGGTAACTTTCCAAGAACAAATTAACAAAGAAGTAAGACAAGGAAAGGGATTATTCACGTACGTAGATGATATTATCATAGCTGCCAAAAGCTTAGACGAATTAGATAACGAATTTTTAAATCTTGCCGTCTTTCTGTACCGAAACGCGATACAGTACAATTGAGAGAGGGCTGTTAGCCATGCTCTATTGAGCACAGCAGTTTAGATATTGCATACTCGGACGACATTTTATCTTTTTAACTGACCATAAGCCACTCGTGTGGCTCCACTCGGTAAAAGATTCTACGTTACGGTTAAAAAAGTGGTATTTTAAATTGCTGTGTACGACTTCGAGATTTGTTACGTACCCGGAAGATCGAACATTGTTGCGGATGCATTATCACGGAATCCGTTAAGAGGCTCCTTAGAGATAAATATCATTCGTAAATGCGTAGATTCAGAAAGCTCGAATTCATCCGACAATATACTGATCAAAAGAAAGAAATAACCGAAACCAGACTTACCTGCAGAACAAGCTGAGGAGATACCGGCAGTTGAGCCGATGACCCTTGAGGATGCGGGCCCTCTACCACCCACTCAAACACCCGCATCATCGATAGAAAACAACTCCCTTCTTTCTCCATCAAGGTCAACTCCTTCCACAGTTGATCCAACACCAGATGTAGAGAGTGATGAGTCAGACTCGGACGATGACGAGTCATCCGATATCATCGATAATCCAGCTGTGAACTACGAAATAAGCACTGCCAGGCAACGCGAATTCCGAGTAGCAAGGAATATTATAAATACACATGATGTATTTCTAAGGCATAGAGACAATTTAGCAGAATTCATTACTCGTAAAAATTAACCCTTATATGAAACTTAAAAATATGAATAAATTACCAGATTTGGAAAATGTCACTTTAAAACGAGTTAAGGTTACATTTATCGAGGCTAAGTATTTCCTGGAAATGCCTATCAAGGAAAATTTACACATTAGAGCGGATATAGATATTTTTAAAGAAATAATCGATTCGTTGCTTGATGTAGCAATGACCTTACATTTAGGAAGTATAAGAATCTCGAAAATCGCACATCATGATGACCTCTCGTGGGAGACAATCATTGACATTATTAAAATAAAATTTGATGAAGTTCAAATGAAAATAATAATTTGCAAAAACTTGATAATTAGTCCAGAAGTCGAAATTACGAAAATATTGATAAAGGAAATTCATGAGTCACCCACGAATGGTCATAAAGGCGTTGCGAAAACGTACAAGAGTATAAGACAGAACTACTTCTGGTCTAATATGAAGTCAGATATTCATAAATTTTTAGTTTGTTTAACAAATAAATTGGTAAAGAATTTTAACAATGGAAGATTTATTGACAAAATTTATTATAACGGCACCCCTGGTGGAAGCGAACTCAATGACCATAGCAATCGCTTTTTTGAAAAAATTAGTCTATGTATTCAGGGCGCCAAAAATTGTATTAACCGGACAAGGTTCGAATTTTTCTAGCTCATTGATTAATAACTTTGCGAAACTTTGTAGTATTAAATTTTGTACGACCAGTGCTTTTATGCCGCAGGCAGATGGCTCAATTGAGAGGAAGCACCATTCTCTCATCGAGTATTTGAAATGTTATGTAAAAAACATAAAAGAATGGGATAAATGGTTAGAATGTGCGTCTTTTTCGTATAACACCAGCGTTCATGAGGGCACGAAGTTAACTCCCTTCAAGTGCGTGTTTGGTAGGATTGCGTGAGTACCTTCTGCTCGAGCCGAAATAGGGGATAACTTTACGGAAACTTATTAAGAGTCGTTATAAGAGAGAGTTATACAGCGTCGGAAAATTTGAACAGGAAGTATTATGATTAAAGAGTAAATCAAGAAACTTTCAATTTAGGCGACACGGTTATGCTCATCAATGAGCCAAAACGTAATAAGTTTTCAGTGGATTATTCGGGACCGCATAAAATAGTCGAACTAATTAACAGCGGACGAAATATTCGAATCACTTATAAGAAAGGTATATGAGTAGTTCACTCTAACAAGTTAAGGAAGATTCGCTTAGAAGATCCAGAAGATGTAAGAGACTGACGAAGCTGCAGGAGATTAATATACAAATTTTTATGTTGTAAGAAAATGCAAGCCGAGATACTCCTACTGACGTTCTCGTTATTGGACATCCTTTTCGGATCCATTTCTCTCACTGGTTATCAATGTGGCAAGGGAAAACTCAACATCACTACTTTTTCTCTGACTGAAGTAAGAGACTGCGAATTGGAGGCGGCACCGATCAACCATACAGTAATAAAATTCCAACTACTGCAAAGGACTGACTACGAGACAACTGTGTACCTATGCAAAGTAAAAATCGAACAGAGAATACGAAGGTGTGCAATGTTCTCGCACACTGCTGACGTTAAAAACGGAGAAAGGACGTACTTACTGGACTTAGATCAAACAACATGCAAGAAATTGATTCATTTTGGACAGATTAGAATCGGAGACGTACTCCTTCGAATTTAGAAAGACGAGTAATAAATCGGCGACCGATAACCTTAGCTGCGAAGGCACTACGTTTAAGGACGACACAGGCACCTCCGACGAGGTCGCAGTCACTGCATAATTAGAAATCTCCTTTGCAACCCTAGATGCTTCTGCCAATAAAAACAAGAATAAAATGTGTCTTCCTTCTGGCATGAAGGCCACCTTCACCGACGATAGCAGCCACGATGCAGATGGAAGCATTGTATTTTGGACATCAGCCGAGCATACAGTCTGTCAATTCAAGCAATACGCAGTACTATTTGAAGGACTAGGAGTGAGGGGAGGGCTACTTCTGCAAGCGCACCAGTCGTATATTTTGGAAACACAACCGACGGGATACAGTTTGGACTGGCAGTCAAGGCAACTAGAAATGTATGCACATACGAACTTATAACAACTGAACACCCAAAATTGTTCATTTTCATAGCATCCTATTCAAACTGGCCAATCACGTCAGTAATAGACTAGGAAACACAGCGGTGAGCAGCTTCACTCCGAAAATGCGAAACAGTCCCAGTCAACTTACGACCGAAGCAATACGTCTCGATAAATCGAGGACTCCGGTTGAATTAGTTTAGAAAATTTACAAGTCATTTTTTGCTTGATCACGTGTTAATTTTTATATAGTCTTGAACTTTTATAAATTTGTGTAGAACCATAATTGGAACAATTTTGGTGTTTTGATAAAGGAACATTTCAGCGTAAGTTGTAAGTTAACATTGTAATTTTCCGCAAATGTTTAAGTTGGGAAAGTAAGTTCGTTTTTTGTTAAGAGAAAATTGTTATCGTTTTTTTTTGCGGACGCGTCGATAAAGTGAGTTTATTTTTTGTACAGTTTTTTAAAGAAAATTTATTGTAATCGTTTTAGTTGCGCATGTCAATAAGGAAGGTACGGTTTCTATTTTTTTTAGAAAAAATAGTAATTGTTTTTTTTGCACACTTCAATAAAGAGAGTACAGTTTCTATTTTTTTCTTTTTTTTTATTTCTTTGAAGCAAATGAATTGAATATTATACATATTTTGGCATAAATGAAAATTTTCTTTATTTGTTTGTTTAGAATATTTTGTTGGTCACAAATAATAAATTCCGATTTGTATTTAATATAAATGTTATATTTGTATTTTTGTATTTTTGTGTACTATCGCTCGATAACTCACGTCGGCTCGTTCTCGCGGAACTTCGGGGAGCAGTTTTTTTTTTATTTTTATGTATTGATCACCTGTCCGCGAGCAGGGTTTGTAACTGACCAGCTACAGTTTTGTTTGTTTTTGTTATTCGGGCATCGGGGCTAATAATTTTGAAAATTTGTTCAATCTTCGAGGAAGTATGTACCTCGAAGTGCACGCTCCATTTCTACTTTATTGTGTGTAATAATCCAAATAAACACGTCAAGTAGCTCTTGTGTTGTTAGATCGAATGACTAGCAACCAGGCTACGACGTAACCCATATAAATATTTCAAAAATGATGTTGTAAGTTTAAATTTATATTTATAATTAAATATTAATAGTGGAAGTTAACTACTTAAATCATTTATTTTATTTGTTTCAGTATCTAGAAGTAAGGTCCTGATGGGCAGAGGCTGTGTGATTACCAAATCTATGGTGAAAATACTTAAAAGATTTTTGAAAAAAGAAGTAGCGAGTACGTTTACAGCTATTAGGACCTCTGAGGTTAACAAATTAAAACATAAATTTAAACCCACAGAGTTCTGTACAATAATTTATGTTAAGTGTATTAGTATAATTGTATGTGTAGATGTTATACAAAATACTTAACAAACTACTTTTTACAGGTACAATAGTAACAGTGAGAACTGAAAAGACGTTAAAAATCGATAATGAGGAACTCAATAGAGCCTTGACAGATGTGCTTAGTAATGTTTACAAGTGGAAGTAATAATATATAAACGCTTAAATAAAAATTATAAAATATTATTATTAAAATTACTAATTTATAAAAATGATTTGTGTTTTATTATTATTATTTATAAACCTATCCCATTTATGTAAATATTAGATTTACACACTTAGATCGTAGCGTGCGCAAAGCATTTGCGGCGTCTAAATATATATAAACATATTGCTTTGCACATGGTAAGCAAACATAACAAACTATACAAAACAATTTCTTTGAGCACGCTTCTAACCCTTTGCTTAAAAATTTCTCAAAATAAGTAAACAAATCGATATGTATTTTATGGAATTGTGGGCGCTCAAACTACGCCTAATCAAAACAAACGATGCTACGAGTATGAATAAAACCATGCTAATGTCTCAATTCCGTATTGGAAAATAAGAATTTTTCTTTCAATCTGAATAATGGTTCAGTTAAATTTGTTTCAAGTAAATTATAAAAAAATGACATGGAAACAACCATTATAAATTCTGTATGATTTATTTAATTACAATTTTACCGCCAAGTAATAAATCATTATTCAAAACATCTTTTAGAATTCTATCCACAATTTCATGTGCATAACGTGGAGACATTGGAGTTTTGTCCCAAATAAAAACATCTGTTTGCTTTAGAAATTGTCCTTCCTATGATTGCATAGCAATGTTTGAGTACGTTAAGAGTAAGTATACTCACTCACTAAGAGTTAATATACTCACTCTGTAGCGAATGTAACGTATACTAGTTACTGAGTGTAAGGAAAAATCTCCATAAAGTATTAAATTTCTATTCCTAAAAGTGAAAAACTTCTCACCAACAATTCTACTTTCTTTAATATAAAAATGTCCGATGTGGCCAAAGTCAATAAAGATATAACTTTAACGCCAAAATCAAAAACCAATAGTAGCGATGACCAATGCTGGAAGCAAATTTACGGCAAAAGAACAACAAGCAGTCCTGAAGATACAACACTGAAGTTAAATAAAAGGCAAACATATATTAAAGACTATTGGCTAAATAAGTCAATAAAAACCCATAATGAATTTAATGCTCTGCAAGATAAAAAAGAGGATGAAGACGATAAACTAAAAGAAAAGAAGGGTATCGATTCTGCTGCCAAAGTGAGTACTATTAAATCACCACCAATATTCGTTAGTCGCGTAGAATATATATTACCGTTAAAAGCACTATTAGAGAAAATAGCCGAAAAGAATTATACATTAAAAATACTTCTGAATAATGAAGTCAAAATAATTCGCAGTGTATCTGAAAAGTATGTAACTATAGTAGAAGAATTAAAGAAGAAAAACATACAATTTTTCACATATCAACGAAAACAAGATAAATGCTATAAAATCGTTTTAAAAAATATTCACGCATCTGTAGAGC
>JAWWEQ010051379.1:0-10257 GCA_035583055.1 Torymus tubicola | reverse complement strand
GATTACAATTGTTTATAACAAATTATTTAAACAAATAACCCAAATTGTCGTAATTTTGCAAAACTGAATGCGGATATTGATTCGACCGGCAAAAACACGACAAAAACCTACGTAACGTTTTTTCGTCAAAGTTCAATTTGTTAGTGTAAAATAAGGATGATTTACATGTGAAATGTTTGTTCCTGTTTTAGACTAACAAATTGAACTCTGACAAAAAAACGTTACATAGATTTTTGTCGTGTTTTTGCCCGTAAAATCGATATCATCATTCAGTTTTGCAAAATTACAAAATCTTGGGTTATTTGTTTAAATAATTTGTTATAAACAATTGCAATCGACAAAAGAAAAAACATGGGTACTTTTATTTTTGGTTATGCAAAGGATGGACAGTTCGTTTCTTGACATCTCTGCCATATTTCGCATGGTATTTGGCATGGTCAATGTGTTTAAATAATTTGTTATAAACAATTGTAATCGACAAAAGAAAAAACACGGGTATTTTTTTTCGGTTATGCAAAGAATGGCACAATTCGTTTTTCGATATCTCTGCTAGGTTTTGCCTGGTTTTTAATGGGTTAATTGGGTATTATTTGCTCTACTTTTCGACGGATTGAACTTGCGAGTTTCTATAATATCGTCATTGAACCGCTCGAGTCGAAGTTTTTTCAGAATTGCAGTTGAGATTTCATTCAACGCAAAAGAACAAGAGTTTGGGATGCCGGTGACTTTTAATTCTGCTGTTGGAAGGGTGCATGAGTGCTTCACCTCCTCCAATTCATCACGTAACTTACCGTTCTTCTTTCTCAAGTTCTCATGCGACGCTTCAACCCCTTCGAGGCGATTCGTGAGACATTTGATATCTTCATTTAGCTTCGTTTTGTCATCGCGATACTCGACTACGAAGCTGCGAAAATCATTAATATAATTAATGAACCATGCAGGAGCGTCCTTGTATCGGTCGACATCTACCTCCATATTGGTGGCCTGCGAACACATGATGCAAACCTCTTGAGAGGAAAAGATATTCGAAACCGATGCGTGCGAATAGCCGAAGTCGTTGTCAGCTGTGTGAACAGCACAAGGATTCAATGACCGGATGGGTAATTGTTTACAAGTGCGCTCCTCTCGGCACGGAACTTTCTTCCACTGGGCACTGGATGGTGACGGCGGGGACGCCGTACGTTTACGCGAACTGCTAGTGGTGGGGGGCGTAAACAAACCTAGAGTCACACCGATATTTCGCTGCGCAGATGTTTTCGATTTGATTCGATTTGATTAAATTAGAGTTTAATAGCGAGACTACAATTAACTGACGCCAAATGATTACAGCACAGCAACAAACCGTCACACTACTTGTAAACCAACTAGGATCACAGCACTTTAGGTGAAACGGTTTGTTACAGGCTCCGCACCGAACTATTTTACCGTTTCTTACTTTAGCGTCCTTGGGTACCGTTAATTTTTTACAAATGATGCAAGATTTTCGATAGCGCATAACATAACCATGCAAATATAAAATTTAATCTTAAAATTAACATTACAACTTGAGATACATAAATAACAATGTACTATACATCAACACGATGTCTAACGCTGGTAATTGACGTTGCTGACGCTGGATTTCTAGTCACCGATGAAATTTGCTGGTTTCGAGTATGCTATTGGAAAATGTTGCTGGCTCTAACCTCCAAACAAGACTGTAACGAAGAATCGTGGATAGTTCCATAAATATTCACTCCTCACTAGGAATTAATTGATAGACTTCAAGATGCACTGGAGAACTTTCACTTAGATGACAAAATGTGCCAAATTCTGCCAAAATGCAGGAAAAAGGAGCTTATATACAGGAGCCAAAGTGAAACTCAACTGCCAACTCAGAGAGAGAGAGAGAGAGAGGGAGAGAGAAAGAGAGAGAGAGAGGGAGAGAGAAAGAGAGAGAGAGAGAGAGGGAGAGAGAAAGAGAGAGAGAGAGAGAGAGAGAGAGAGAGAGAGAGTCGGGAAGCGGACATCTTCAGCGAGGCGAACATACGGGTAAAAGCGGTTAGTGCTGACCTTCCTTCCCTTCGGGGGAAGGCGTGATTAGGCACGGCCAGTGTAGCCAGGTTATGGCGATTAATCGCCACATTACCACTGGTTTTAATTACTATATATATATTTGTTTACTGGCCACACTGGGCACGGCCCACGCAACCCGTGAAGCACGTGCGCACGAGGAGAGTGTTTAAGTTAGCCGAATTTACGTATGCGGGAGAATTGTGTGTAATCTTGCCTGGCGCCCTTTTACATAAATTTGGCGAGAAAACAGCGTAAGAAATGTGATATTGTGATAGACTGTTGCGTGCGCGGTAATTTCGGGTGATTCGCGGGTTTTATTATTTCGCGGAGAAATACCGTGTCGCAAATGGCGCCTAACGTGGGGTAACGCCATCGGTGTGGAAATTGTGCGGAAAAGTAATAAAATTAGTGTGCGCGAGGAAAACTTTAAAAACAAAAACTGTTTTACCGCCCCTTTTCCAGTGAGCGCGACTCGATGCGTGCGCGCGACATTCCGAGAAGTGGCCGGCCACCTCGCGCTATACTCTCTCTTCCGAGAATTGAGGTGCGCGGCGTTGAGTTTCGAACGCCGCGAATGTAAACAACTCTCGGTGTTTTGTTTTGGTTTCTATGAGCGCGATGTGTTTTCGGTTGTAATAAAAGATTATTACGTTGTGTGACGGATAGTGGAGAGTGGCGTGTGCGAAAAAAGAAAATATAGAGAGTATTGAATAATACGCGCGATGGTTAATAGAGGAAAGATGGCTGATGACAAAGAGCACGCGGCGATAATACGACGCCTGTTAAGTGTGCCTGAAAGACGTGAGTGTAAGCGTCATGTCGCGCGAATGGCTTTGATAGACGTGCGGGGGAAATTTGTGCTGCGTGGGTGTGAGCATGAAGGAGAAGAGGTTCGTGTTCGCGATCGGTTAGTGCGTGCATGACTACCTCAACTACAACAACGGTGACGAGCACGGTGACGACGGCTTTAGTTTCAAAAACACCACTGGGTGCTGTAAGACCGACAATGCGGGTGTCGCAGACGCTTTTCGCGGCGGATTACCGCGCATTTTATTCTCGCCGGAGATAAATGCATAGCTGGGGCGGCAGAAGGGGTGGGAATATTTTTCTGTACGGCATACACAGGGAGTGCAAACTGCGCCGGCCGCACCATTGCAATAGCCGCGAGTAACTTTTCAAACGACGAAGGGAAACGCGCCATTAACACGTACTCCGCGCCTCCGTCAGTGTTGGCTTACACCACGAGAAAATTTTGACGAGATTTGCCGAGCGGATACGCCAAATCCGGAAGAGAACACAGAGATTAGTGAGGATGAGGAGTTATCAAAACAATTAGGCGAGTTGAATCAACAGAGGCGAACGAGAAAAGATATGCGCGCGCGGGCGGAGGAAACAGCAGCACAGAAACGAGCAGAAGCTGCAGCGCTAGAGAGAGCAGAGGCCGTAGCGTAGGAGCAAGCAGCGCGCGCAAAACCTAGGGTGAAGGCGGAGATGCTAGCGAACGCACGGGAAGTAGCGAGTAAGCGAGAAGCAAATAAGTATCATGAAGTAGATGCGCGTCAGAGCGAGCGTGTTAGAAGGACGCGCGAGGTTAGTGATAGTGGTGAGAGTGAATGGGAAGTAAAAACATACTAGCGGAGACAGCATAAGAGTGATAAACGCGCGAAAGAGTGAGAGCGCACGGAGACAGAAACTAGTGAGTCGAGTGATGGGGATGGTAGTTTTAGAAGGCGTAAACGAAATCGCGACAGCATGAGTGGTGACGAAAAGAGAAAACGCGGAAAGGATAGAGAATGCTCATCCTCGACGTCGGGAAGCGCATCCGAGAACAGCAAGAGAATCAGAAAGCGCCGCAATATTGCTTTTATAGTATTGGAATAGATTCTGAATCACTATTTTCCTTTTATATGTATGTTTTTTTTATCTTTTGAATATTTTAATTGCAGCAACATATTTTATTGTGTCAACTGATTTAAAATGATTATTTTGACTAGTTGATGGATTTTTATGAGATAAAGTGCAAATTACTTGGAATACCCACCTATGGTATGAAGCTCGGAATTTTTAAAATTTTTTGATTAAGTATTTTTTTTAACCATTTAAATTGTCAAAATTAACAACAAAAAAATGGTATTTTAATAAAAAACGACTTAATGAAAAAATTTTAAAAATCCAGAGCTTCATACCATAGACGGATATATTACAAATGATTTGCACTTTACTCCATCAAAATCCGTCAACTAGTCTAAAAAAAAATAAGTTTTTTCTAAAAAGGACTATATTTCAGAACTAAAAGGATCAAAGCACTTCTATTTTTGTTATATTAATTAAAAATAGTTATACTTGTAGTATATAATATTTTTTTATTGATAATAATATTTTTTTTCCGGTAATTTTGGCCTCAGTGGCCTATAGGTGTAAGCCCCCCTTAATTCATTAAATTTTTTGTAAATGATGATTTTAATTTTATATTTTTATTTTTAATTAGTATCTCTATATTTTTTCTAACGAATTGCCGTTTAAATCTACTAAATGGACAATCTTCTCATTTTTAATTGTATAGAATTTTTAGTATAAACTATATTATCCACTTTTTGTATATCCGTTTTGAGAATTTCGGGTTATTAAAGGTAATAACTTTTGTGTGGTTGAATAGTTTATTAGTTATCGAATATAAAATTAGTTAGATATAAAAGAACAAATTACAGTGGAGATATTACAAGCCGTTACAAACCGTCGTGGACGGGGAAAACACGACTCCGCGTGACGAGAACGTCATGCTCACTAACCATAGACGCGCGCCCTTTTCCTATTTGCGACAAAAGCTAATGCCGGCGTCGCGAACGCTTTCGCTGATTTACGGATCACGCTGTCAATACGAATTAGTCGGTAACGTAGTTTTTCTACACCTTGACGCAGTAATTGTTTCAATACTCTCCCCGAAAACTACGTTTTCAATTGCGTCAATCGAAATATTATCCTTTGATACAATGCCAAGTTTGGAAACTAAGTAAATAAATCTGGGCTTTGCCAGAGCTTTCGTGAAAACATCCGCAGTTTGTTTATCGGTACTTACATACTTAACATTAATTACTTTACTTTCTAACAAATTTCATATATAGTGATACTTAATATCTATATGTTCAGTTCTTTCGTGGAACTCAGGATTTTTCATTAATCTTTTCGCATTTTGGTAATCTATATAGAAAATAGTTTCGCTAGTATCGCAATGAGAATCAAATTGTTTACATTCATTTAGGAAGCGCCTTATCCAAACAACATCTTTAGTTGCAATAGCAGAGCTTATGTACTCTGATTCGGTGGTTGACCAAGAAACATAGGACTAACGCTTGCTGTGCAAAACTAGAGCAGCTCCTGCAAGTAACGCAACCACACCAGAGGTTGATTTTCGTGTTTCTTTATCGCTATAGACTTCGAGTCTACAGTTTATGTTATAGAGCAATCCATTCGCAGCTGTTACTTTCAAGTTTCTATTATTCTTTTAACAAGTAGCCGGTGACTTTCAGTAGGATCTTCTAAATAACGCGATATAATACTCGTGGCAAAAGATATGTTAGGCCTAGTGACTTTTAAGAAAATCAGTTTACCAGCTGTTCGCGATACGGAACATTAGAAATTTTCTTACTAAAATCGTTAGATTGCCAACTAGTTTCAGTAGGTGTACTTACACTATTAGCATTTGTCATATTAAAGACACTTACGATACTACTAATATAATTTTCTTGGCTTATAAATATAGATCCATCTGTATATCTAGTTATTTCCACTCTTAAAAATTTTTTCACCTGTTTAATAAACGTAACTTCAAACTTTTTACTCAATATTTTTTGAAGAACATATCAATTAAGTATTCGTGTGAAGCTGCAAGAAGTCCGTCAGCCACATAAAGTAATAACAGCAATTTTTTACTAACTTTAATGCGCTTATAAAAACAAGGATCAGCTGTGCTATTCTCAAAGCCACATTCAAATAGAAATTCATGCTTGTTTCAGGCCATATATACTTTTTTCCAACTTTCACACGCGGACAGTACCGTCGTCAAAACCGCTCTGGTTGTTTCATAAAATCGTCTCTTTTAATTTCCCATGCAAATAAGCAGTATTTGCATTAAATTGACCAAAAAGTAAGCTCTCAAAAGCTGAAATAGCTATAAGTATTCTGAATGAATCGAAACGAGCTACGGGGCTCTAAAGCTCCTACTACCGTCGTCGTTCCGTTTAAATTAACAAACCCATTTACTACCTACAATTTTCACATTTTCAGGTTTTTCTACAAGTATCCATGTTCCATGCTCAAGAAGCCTTCTTTATGCCTCCTTTCACATAAAAAAATTTTTAAGGAAATTTATATTGTAAATGCTTATGTTTCGATAATCTTCTTTTTTATCTCTTCCAAAATGCGTATGGGTTTTTCCCTTGTTTTTCTCATCCGATGTGCGTATCACTCCGTTTTCTAAAACAGTAAAATCAGCAAACACAAAAATCTCTCGTACCCGAGTAGGTCCCCCAAAACGATTCGTTAGATCCAAATCTATACCAAAAAAAAATTGTTTCGACGGAGGATTCCCACCGATTTCTCATGTGCAAACAACCCCAACCCAACCCTCGTTCCATCATAAAACTTTATTATGCTTTCCGTCTCTTATCTGAACATTTTGTAAAATGCGTTTTCCGTTAATCTTAGGCATTATTATGTAACAAACTACGTTTAATATTTTAGATTATTGGATCTTACTACTTGCGATTTTATTACTATATTATTAGAATTATTTTTATAAAACTTACTAGTATTATATTATATTTAAATAAAAAGATTTGTTTCTATAATTTTACTTATTGTAATTAATATAGTTTTTTTTTAAATTTAAATTATATTTACAATAAATTTTATTAAAATAAAATATGATGTTTGTAAGTTTTTTTTTACAATTTAGTTTAATATTAATATAATAAATGAAACTATTACGATAATTTTTAGTTGTGCTGCGAATAGTTAGTATTTTATTATCAATATTACATTAGGAATTTGTTAATATTAAGTCTATTTTGTAAAATTTTGAATTTCAATATTAATTCCATCAAATTATATTATTCGTTTTCATATTTCTATTCATTATTAACATTTCAGTTTATATTATAATTTTAAAACAATTTTATTTACCATAACTTTTGACTCTAAATTATTTTCAAAGTGCGATCATTTTTTTAAAAATTTCAGTCACTCAAAATTTTTTCAATCTCAATTATTCATTCTCAGACACTCTCAATTTTTCGAATTCCAGTCACTTCTCGAACCAAATAATTGTAAGAAGAATTTCTTTATTTCATTTTCAATAATAATATAAAATAATGTATTCTTTTGTGTTCGCGAGTTTTATTTGTGTGAACAAACCCAATCATCGAAGAGAAGAGACCAAGGCCAATTAAAAGAAAGTAAGTAAAATAAGTTCTATTAAATAAAATAATATAGTTTCGCGACCACCCTTTTTCTATTTAAAATGACCCTACGCCACGGAGTGTTATCAATTTATTATTTATTTGAATAATTGTGGCCCAACGTTAAAATACAAAATAATTTTGTTTACCAAGATCACGGTCTTTATCTTTAGTTAGTAAAGAAAGAAGTAATAAATATGCAACTTACTACATAAGAGTTATCGAAACTAGAGGTACAGCTTATACAGCTCTTAATCTTTCAGATGATTTTATCATACTTCATGATAACACAGGCACTAAAAAAAAAGTGGTCTATTACTCAGATTTGACATAGCTACTCTTATGCATTTTGACACGCTGAATCCGAATCCGAAGCCAGATTTACGTCTCCACCCCTCATTTTTTTTTTTAAATTGTGGAAAACCACCTCTCAATTGGAAAATCCGGGAAATTCAGCTTTTGGGATTAGGTAAAGTTGTTTAAACTGTCTGGAAACGATAGCAGATCCAAATTTGTACATATTTTGAAGCGCTGAACCCGAATTCGAAACGAGATTTACGACATTCCCTCTACTTTTTTTAAATCACGGAAAACCACCCCTACATCGAAAAATTCAGAAAATTTAGCTTTTGACCCATTCATTAAACCCTAATCCCCTGAACTTATAACGCTTAAACCCTTGAACTTATAATCCTTAAACCCTGAAGCCCTTAAACCTGAACCCTTAAAACGCTGAATCCTTTAACCCTCAAACCTTTAAACCCTTAACCGGTGGACCCTGAACTTTGAAACCCAGAACCCTTAAGCCCTGAACCCTTTAAACCTTTTTTTATTACGACTCACTGAGAATGGAGCCACCTACACCACTTCGGATAATATCAAACAGAGGTGGGTTGCAATCCTGCACCAATTCATCGACCAATGGCATCTTATTAACCGTTGGAAAGGAATCATCGGAGCGTTGCCGACCATATCTCGAATAACCATAAGGAGACGCGGTGATAGACTCTGTCGTGCAGAACGCATGGCCCAAGAAACTAACAACCATGTATTATAGTACCAAACGTAAGAGGGACTACGAAAATGTACATCGTAGCAACGATGGGGTATACTCGGGCTAGTGACAAATGTGCAGATTGCAGGCGAGCAATCGGACCTGAAAAGAGCGTAGATCGCAACTTTAATGAAGTATGCCGATAATCCTTACATTAAATGAGATTTCGCTGTTATCGCTGCTCGAGTGCTTATCGGTGAACAATACAAAAATAGAGTTTCTGTTGTCGCTGTATGCTAAGAACCCCCCCCCCCCCCTGAAGTATTGTCATCTTGCCGAGTGCTCGGTCAGCTACCTGAACTGAGCCAGTGGATGGGCTTTACTACAAGAACTTGGAAGATTTGTGCCCGTCTCGCGGTATAAATGGAAGCGTGATTGTGGATCCCTGTAAAAAACGGGTGGAAGGGTTCCCCGTAAAAAGGGCTCTCCCTTGGATGGGTATGTGTGTAGCACGAATGGATTCCCCGTAAAAAGGGCTCTTGGCATGAATGCGGGTTCCCCACAAAAAGGGCTCTGCCTTTGATGAATGCTGAATAAAATGGATGGCAAGAGGAAAGTGGTGTTTCTCCATAAAGAATGTACGGCGCTGAACTCCCAGGCCGAGCACGTCTCAGATCCACCTCCCGTAAGAGGGAGGGGGGCGGGCGAGGTAGTCTGTATGGTTCGAATAGTAACTAAGAATAATCCCCTGATAACACTTCACACCTCACCACTCCAACACTCTACAAAACACCTGGACACCAGCATAATCACAACAGATACACATACATTAGGGGTCGCTACGAAAACCGACGACTTCTGTCGGGGGCGCCTGGTAAAGGCAAAGGTACAGATGAAAAACTGGGTTGTGTGGCGCTCCCAGGGCCCGGGAAGGAGTAACCGTCTAATTCCTGGCTGCCCTATCAATAGGTATATAATCTCTCTCTCTGGGCGGTAGTGCCGTATGGTGATCGGTTAGGGTCATGCCCCTGAGAAAGAGCGGCTCTTTCGAAGCCACTGGGTGTGTGGGGGGAGGGGGGAGGGGGGAACTGATCCGTCCGCTTCTGAGCGAGAGATAATCGCAGGTGGAAGTTTCAACCTGACCACCAACACTTAGCTCACCCGCTTTTTTCAAAAATATGAAATATAAGTTTGAAAGAGAAAGATGTTTTAAAAGCGCCAGCTTTGTTACCTGAGCCTCCTAGCTCAACTGAGAATTCGTGGAAAGAAAAATATCAGATCGTGGTTGTCTTAGACTGCGACACTGGTATGGCACAGAAAGATGTGACCAACCTGCGTCAGGATGTGGTCCCCCGGGCTAGCGATACTGAGGGACCTGGGAACATTAAGAAAAAGAAAAACGAAGGCAAGAAGTCCAGAGAGGCGGAGAGGCAGAGGAGGCTGTTGCCTCCGGCTCAGTGACTCTCAGCTGATCCTACCTGAAAGAAGGGACAGGGGGCGCACAGTGTACATTTTTGAAAAAAAATGGACAAAATGACATATCTCACGAACGGATATCGATAGCCCAATGAGTCCAAATGCATTTTAAAGCTAAAGTGATATAGTAAAAAGGAAAAATAGTCCGGTACCAATGATTTGATCCTGTGACCTTGAAAATAACGGTCAAAGTTGACGGAAAATTTTTTCCATTTCTTCAATATTCTGTCACGAACTGGATCGGTTTCTAATTATGGAAGGTATTATCTTTAAAGG